>CAOJBJ011723371.1:0-12620 GCA_948291685.1 Euphorbia celastroides | reverse complement strand
CGATGTTCTGAAAAACGATCGCTCACTGTCCAAAAGTACGAATGAGCTAGTTAAGCACAAGAAAAACACCGCTCAGCAAAGGCCACTTAGAAAGCCTACTCAGTGTCCTAAAGGGACTCAGTCCCACAAGGTCAACATGAGACAATCAACCTCAGCGCCAACAGCATCCAGTTGAGGATGTTGGTTCTGTGGAAAAACTGGGCATGCCACAGTATACTGTCGGCATAAAAATGGCTATGCTGAATCTGACTAGAATAATATTGATCTAATGAACGCTCACAAGAGAGGACTCAACGCTAAGGTCTGGGTACCTAAAGTTGTTTGATTCTTGTGCAGGTCAGCCTGAGATCCACTGATGACAGCAAAAAAGGTACTTGGATAGTGGATGCTCGAGACACATGACTGGTGATGAAAATCAATTCATCACATTGGAGTGAAAAAGAAATGGATGTGTCATCTTTGGAGACAACAAGAAGGGAAAGATCATTGGCAGTGGAACTATTGGGGTCAATCCATCTATCGAAGAAGTGTCTCTTGTCAAAGGACTGAAGTTCAACCTTCTCAACGTGTCACAAATCTGAGAAAAAGGCAGAAGAGTGGTGTTCGATGCTGAGGGCTGCTTAGTCATTGACTGACCAAAAAGGGGTGTTTTTAATTGAAGTCTTTAAAACCAATTTTCAACCGAAAAAGTCATTCACCCCCCTCAGACACGTGTAAATTAACCACACGGGGCCTACAGTTAGGTTCTGAGCCTTGGGCTAAGTTCGGCTCGGACGAGTTCAAGTTGTTATCTTAATTATTTATCCTCTGATGTTCCGACTATTGGTAATATAATGTTATTAGCCAAGCTTTTTGTCACAGGGATAGAATTCCTAACACTTTTGCGTGCTAAGTAAGCCTAAATCTTTGAGTATGGCAGCGGAAGAATGAAGCTAAGTATTGAGAGGCAAGAACACCTGAGTAATACATACTTGTAGTTCACTAATAAAGCTTTGATCTAAGCATTGATGCTACTATTGCATGCTTACAAAATGAGGAGAGGTTGGATATTTATAGACATCCCCACCTCTTTAAGAATCTCTAGAATTATCTACAATACTCTACACACTACTTAATGTATACATAAATGTAGAATTCTCTAGAATAAGCTAGGCTTCTTCATAAGTTTTTAGGTTCCTCCATAGAGTTTTAATATGTTCTCCATTCTTCTATACTTCTCTAGGATTCTCTAGAAACTTCCGCAATCTTCTAGCTTGTACTAGATAAATGTAAGAGCTTCTTTACCACCATTGGGCTTAATTTTCACGTGCAGGCTCATTGCCATGAGTTTTGAGCCTCGAAAACATTTTTTTTTCCATAGAGAGAGTCCTTACATGTGACATTTTGCTGCTTTGGTTTACAAAATATGTTTTAGCGGTCATATCCCGTATTGCAAAAATATTTATTGTCCCCAATTTGGTGCTTCTTTTGGTATTCTCACATTCATTGTTCCACATTTGACACCTCAAGTATCAATTTCTCTCCGATTTTTCATTTGACTGAGAAATACTCTTGAGATCAGAAAAACGAGACACCAAACCATTATCCACAACATGAACATAAGACTGCAAAAATTCTTCATAAGTCTTCACTTGGTACACTTGTATATAATTTAGAGTTTAAAATACGAAATTCAGACCTTGATATGCCAGGCAAAATATTAAACAGAAATCGATCTTTATTTAAATATTCTCCATTTCTTTCACATTATTCATAGAAGACATTTTGATTTCACAGTTCATACATCCAGATTAGTTTGTTGGTTCCATCTACCTATCAATGAACAATTAACATGTCGAATTGGTAATCGCAAACATTTTATTTCATGGATTTGTAAATCAGTGCATCCTTTCTATGAGATGTAAGATGATTATTTACATTTCAAAGTAAAAAAAGAAGCATTTACTTGAATGCAGCTGCATAGTTGAATCGGTCAGCTTCAGATATCAGACAGCAGTGCAAGATGCAGATCTCATTGCTTATTGAGTTCACGACCAATTATCATCCGTCTGATCTCACTGGTCCCAGCCCCGATTTCATATAGTTTTGCATCTCGAAGCAGCCGCCCTGTTGGGTACTCATTTACATACCCATTTCCCCCTAAGCATTGTATAGCCTGCAAAAATGTAAGAGTATTGTAAAGCAATTTGAGAACAATTTGGAGCTTTAAAAGTCGCATTACAGCAGATCTTTTAGGAATATAACATACGAGAGCGACATGACATAAAAAGTTTGCTGTGTAACTCACCTGCAAAGCAACTTGGGTAGCTCTTTCAGCTGCACAGAGTATAACTCCTGCACAATCCTGCTCATATTTACGTGTTTTGTCATTAATGCAAGACATTAAATAAACAACACACGAAAGAAGAAAAAAAACGGAGAGAGAAAGGTTACTCCAATAAGTAGGGAAAGCATAGAAGAAAGGGGGAAACCGGAAAGAGAAATTTTGAAAATAAGAATAGACGGGGGGAAAATATGGAAATATTGTCAGTACCTTAGGATCAACTTTGCCATTATCACAGTCTCGCGCAACAGAATACACATAAGATCTGCCATGAAAGAGTAATCAACAACCGGCTCAGAAAACTAAATTTACATTGAAGAAAGTAGATGCCGGAAAGAATAATAGAAACCTTGAAGACTGCAAAGAAGTATACATGTCGGCAACCTTCCCCTGTAAATTACAAAATATATAATTGTTAATGAGCTGGATCCCCCGAAAAATTTCCCGAAATGTCAAAAGGTAGGATGTTAATAATAGGAACTCACCTGAATGAACTGGAATTCTCCGATTGGACGACTGAATTGTTCTCTTTGTTTAATGTAAGGAAGAACAACATCGAGACAAGCCTGCATGATGCCCAGAGGACCAGCAGCCAAAACAAGCCTCTCCAAGTCTAGCCCCGACATCATTACATAAACCCCTGCAGGAAAGTAGAACTGATAAACATTAACAATGATGAAATGAGAGGAAGCTGACAAAGACACGATACCAATTTCTGTAACCGAGTTAAAGATCCATTTTTTATCTTTTATAATCCTGTCTAACTGGCCACTTTACTTCAGAGTTGCATAGTTACTGAGACAAATGAAGTTTCGGTCTGTAGTAATTGGACAGATATTTTGTTTCACAAACATTAGAAACAATAAAGGGTTACAGAAGACAACCTTTTCCTTCTTGTCCAAGCACATTTTCTTCTGGAACAAAGCAATTTTCAAAGACCAACTCACATCTGTCAATGCCACCAACCAAATTAGGGAAAGGAAAAGGGGAAATTAAACTGCACAATATAAGAAGCTTTGACTAGAAATTGTCAACATACGTGTCACTTCCTCGCATTCCAAGTTTGTCAAGTTTCTGGGCAGTACTAAACCTGCATTTACCAGAAAGCAATAAGGTTCAGATCAAGGATGCAGATTCTAGTTCTAATTGATGATTTGTTAGGCTTGCCTTAATAAGATAACAAGGCTAAATTACTAAATTTATTCTCTAACTTAATGTAAGAAGATAAGAATCAAGATAGCCAGTCTAAATGACAAAAACTGCAATTATATTTCCATCATTGAGACTTATACCAGCCTCCATTTGTTCTAGCTCATTCGACAAAGAATTTATATGATGGAATTCAGATTGGTAATGTACCCGGGCATTCCTTTCTCAATAATAAAAGCTGTGATCCCCTTTGAGCCAGCTGTAACATCTGTTTTTGCATAAATAACCTGAAAGCAACTCTGCATGTCAGCTAGCAAGCAAGAAGACTAGTTCATGAAAGGAATTATATTCATATAATCAAAGACGAACAAATAACAGCAAGAACAAAACCAACAGCATAACCTAGCAAATGATATCATTGCTACTTTTACATCATATTTTTAGTTCCTCACTTCCACAATAAAACCTAAAATATCAGAGTTAAGAATTTAGACCCTGCACAACTTGTAATGGTAATTTGCATAGTTTTCTGAATAACAAATGTTCCTACAGAAGATCCGTATAAAGTGTGTACATGCTTAAATGTGCTATCTTATTATTTGAACTTGTTCTAAAAGAATTTAAATCGTTCTCTAGAAGCATTCTTGTAAACATACATATTAAACACGTGAGAGTATATCACGGAATTCAGCAGCCTGGTTAGTTTATTGCGTCATTCATTGTATATCTTTGCTTATTCACATAAGGGTATCAATAATTCATTATTGGAATAAGCGATATTATCACTCCATAAAAATTTCACTTCAACTAGTTAGCTTTGAAATAGAGACCAAATTCAAATTATAAGATAGGAACAATTAACTTTGAAATAAAGGGCACATTAGTGATGACATGAACTTTTTGTTACTTATTTGATTACCAATGTTTGAGCAACTGGACCATTTGTGCACCACATCTTGTTCCCATTTATTACATATCCCCCATCTACACGATCAGCTCTGCATTTCATGCTGACAACATCGGAGCCAGCTGAAACAAAATAAGGACAATTATAGGGCTCTTATGAAACCCTTTTGAATATAATATGTGAAGAAATTAACAGACAATGGAAATTACCGTTGGGTTCACTCATGGCAAGAGCTCCCACGTGCTCTCCACTGATGAGCTTTGCAACAATATAAAACAGATTAATTGTTTTGAAAGGGATATAACTGAATAACTGATTGAGTAAATCACACAAAAATACACAGAATGGTACAATATGAAGAAAGGAAAATATTTTCTGGCCGTATTTCTATCTTCAAGCACTAAAGTAGAACATAAAAGGGAAAAATGGAACATAAATGTTGTTCTGTCCTTGCATAGCTCTCTAGAAAGAATTTTCAGGCAATATGAAACAATACTAGAAATCAAATTCTGATTGCAAAAGGGACACTGCAAGCATCAGAGTTGAGCAAAATAAGAGTTGAAGGTAGGAGAAAATGGTTAACGAAATAGAACCTTTGGCAAGTACTTCTGTTTCTGATCAGGATTACCATTCCTAACCTGAAAATACATTAAATTGTATCAACAGCGCATGGTAAGTAGAAGAAAACTACCAAATGTGCACGAGTGCTATGCTCATTACCAACTGATTAATACACAGATTAGAATGGGCACCATAGGAAAGAGCAACAGATCCAGAAGCCCGACTAATTTCTTCCATTGCTATGCAGTGATACAAGTAACCAAGACCAAGTCCTCCATACTCCTCTGGAAAGTAGTCAATAAACACGTCAATATCCACCATGACCATTCTCTTAAACTCAAAAAGCTCTCAATATAAGCAACAAAAAGCCAAAGAACACAACATGATCCACTAGCCCAAAAGCACGTTAAATAAAGAGAGAACTGAACCTGGAGCAGTAATTCCAAAGAGATTAAAATCGCCCATAAGTTTCCACAAGTTAGGCTCCTGAAACAAAATTAAGCATCAATCAGCACCAAAAAAACCATAATAACAAACAAATCAGCAAGGAGCGCTACTACCTTCGGAAAATTGTTGGTTTGATCGATTGTGGAAGCATGAGGAGCAATGTTTTCCTGAGCAAATTGAGACACACTTTCCTTGAACTGAAACAGAAAGCCAATGAATCAGCGTTAGGATCAACGAATGCAAAATCAAAGCAGAGCGAGAGTGAGACCTGGAGCTGGGTATCATCAAAGAGAAGAGATGTAGTGAAAGAGGCAATCCGCGTGTTCTTCCCCAAAAAAGAACGGCGACAATTGGCGGCAAACAGCCTTAGCATTATCACAATGTCGAATTACGGAGTCGGAGAAATTAGTGGGAGGGAAAGGGAAATGGATTGAGATGGAGAAAGTTGAAGCTTTTTGTAAGCAATTAGAATATATTATCCGTTCTGTACAATGGCGTGGAGGCTGTGAACACTGAAGAACAGCTAAAACGTGGCGTAATGTGATTGGGTGTTCCCCGAGCTTAGGAGGATTGGGGTGTAGGGGATTGATGAACTTTTGAATTTATCGAAAGGATAGATCGATACATGGTGCAGTGAGTCAGCATATCAGCATTTTCAATAGTGTTTTATCAAAATCATTCTTGTATCCCTTGCATGAATAATAATAAAATAACACTAAGTTCAACACTATGGGGGCATTCACGCGTCATAGAAATGTTAGGAATAAAATTAGCAAATTCTGTCATTTTAAGGTTTTTAATAAAAAAATTAAAGCTAATTACAAAAACATGCTCAGTGTTTTGACTCATTTTTAAAAGAAAATTGTGTTATTTTTCCTACAAAAAGAGTTTGTGCATTCAAAAAGTTAACAAATAAAATTTTTTTAATACTAAATTATGTCATTAAATAGGATAATCATGTTCATTTCATTATGAAATTTTTCAGTTTAATTCATAAAAATGTGATACACATTAGTGTAAAATTTTGAAATGTTTTGAGAGGTGTAGATATTTTTTATATTTTTTTTACATTTATTATTATTATTATTATTATTATTATTATCATCAAATTAAAAAAATAACTTCACTTAAAAAATTTCAAAACTTTTCATTAATATATAATATATTTTTGCTAATTAACTCACAAAATTTTCATGGTAAAATGAATATAATTACCTTATTTTATGACACAATTTAGTATTAAAAAACTTTCAGTTGTTAACTTCCTAAAAACATAAACCCTTTTTGAAAATGAGTCAAAACACATGAAACGTTTTTGTAATTAGTCCAAACAATTATGCCATGAACACTGTAAGTACTTAGACTGAGTCTTACATATCAATTTAATCTTTTGAGTAAAACGATTCTATGAATATTATAACCTCTTGAGAGACTCAAATTTATTAAAATAAGTTTGGTGTAAGCATCGAAAAAACTCTTCAAATTAGCAAAAGAAGAGTCATGTATTGCATCAAAGTTTTTACTCGAATCAAAGCTCGCAATTTTTCATCAAATTACCACGGTTCTTATTCTTCTTGTATTAATAACTGATTGTAAAGTGAAACACTTTTGTGTTCATCAATAGGCTTTTTGATATAACGTATAGAACAATTGGAAATGGTATTCAATTCTTCTTAGCATTAGATTTGAGTTATGAGGGGACTTGCTCTAAGTGAATTAAAATCCAAAGTGTTAAAATTGGTGATCGAGAACGAGATATGCCTCTACCTCTTAGTTACCACATTTCAATTGAATTAACATTTTTATTGAAGATCATAACGCTAGCATTTTTAAGAAATGCCAGTGTTAGTGGAGCGACATATTTCTGCTGATGTCGCTGGTTAAATCTTTTTATTTAATATTATTAAGAATATTTTTTTAAGTTAGCAATTCGAATTTTTATTTACTCAAGTTTAAATGCATCAAAACCCTTTTAAAGTTGGTAATTTTTACCGCTTTCCTCCCTCAATTTTGAAAATAACCTATTACCTCTTTCAAGTTGGTAAAAACCTATCGATTACCCCTTCACTGACATGTGTCAACTTCTGATTGGATAGGAAAAAATCAAAAAAATGACATCTTTGAAAAGTCAAACCAATCACATTGTAACACGTGACATTGAGAGGGGTAATCGGTAGAGTTTTACCAACTTGAAAAGGATAATCGATCACTTTAAAAGTTAAAAGAAGTAAATGATAAAAACTGACAAGTTAGAAAGGTGTATTGATTCATTTCATCTTTACCGAATAAAATTTATTTTCAGTGTTGTTTTGTAAACAAATATACAAATCGAGAACGGATTTGAAGTTTGAATAAGCGGGGGACAGCCCGCCTATTACGAACAAAACACATTAGCGATCCCTTCTCCTCTCCGGTAATGGCTTAAACAGAGATACAATACCTTTTCACTTTGGCTTCAACTCTTCAAAATCCCACCAATGGAAGCTGCTGCTGGTGGCGGTAGAGGTTCTTCTCCGGCAGCAAAGCCGTCAAAGTTCGCGGTGTACCAGAACCCTGCTCTATCCGCTGCCCTTACGGCCAACAGTATTCAGCCTTCCAAATTCGCTTTTCTCTTCATCTTCGCTCTTTCCTCTGCCTCCGCTTTCGCTCTTCTCGCCCTCGTTTCCTGGTATGGACTTCCAATCTGCTTATCCAACATTTTATCCACCTATTGATATTGTTGATTAGGGTTTTTGCGGGGGTTTTGGATGTTATTTATTGACTATTGATTTTTCTTGATTGGTGAAAGGCATAATTTAAGGGGGGTTATGAAGAGTAGCTTAGTAGGTGATCATTGTACTATATGTGATCATTTTATTTACCTATTGACATTGTTAATTAGGGTTTTAGCAGTGTTTTTTTATTTTTTTATTGACTATTGATTGTACTTGATTGGTTAAATGCATCTTGTTATTGGTTTCTTATTTAGAGTCGCTTAGTAGGTGATCAGTGTTGTTCTATTTGTTTTTCTTGTGAAAAATTGAGAGATTTGGAAGGAGGTCTATGTATTAACTTGATAGTTCGTTAGAGATAAACTATTTCTGTTACTTGGAAATATCGTTGAATGTGCAAGTTTGTGGAACATGGATGATTTCCTCGAAGCTGGATCCCAGTTTGACTGATACTTTTGTTTTGGTTCACAATGATGAAGGGAAAATGGATTGGTTGAAACAATGGCATCCTCAAATTTGTGCCAAGAAGCAGCTTGTAAGTGGTCCAGTTCAGTAAATTGTCTTTGATCAACTTTCAGCTTTTATTATTGCTGTATTCGATAATTAATCAATTTTGTCTTTTTGTATCAGATATGTTCACAAAGGCAGTACAGACTTTGATGGGCACAATTTTCATTGCATCGCTATTCGCCATCTTCAAAGCTCTCACTTTCTATAGAGGAAAGAATGTAGCATGTGTTGCAACTAAATCTCTCTCTAAAGAAGCTAAGGATCAACCATTTTTAACAAACCGTCAACTTGGGCTTTTGGGAATAAAGCCAAAGGTAGAATCAGTGGCAAACGAATCAGCGAAGAAGCCACCCAAGTCTAAGCCTACGCTGTCACCTTCTGATGTCCTTGTCCCAATACACCTGCAAATTACAGGTTCCAACCGAAAGTCCCAAGTTGGTTCTGATAAATCAAATGCAGGTAGTGGGGGTAAAGTGTCGTCTTTTAGCACCCCATCCAAATCACAGAGTTCTCCAACCTCATTGTACCTTGTTCCTGGGTCTAGTTCACCTTTACGGTCTTCTCAGTCTTCTCCCGGGATTGATTCAGCAGTCTCAACCCCTTGGTCGAGTAAACGAGCCCGCAATATTAAAGAAATAACAACAGAAGAGCAGCTTGAGCAGTTCTTGGCTGCAGTTGATGAACAAATCACCGAATCAGCCAGGGCTCATGCAACCCCTCCACCCACTATTAGGGGTTTTGGTGTAGTTAGTCCCAATACCATGTCAAGTTCAGCTAGTGCCTCTCGAACTAAAAGGAGCACGCCCTTGAGGCCTGTGAGAATGTCTCCAAGTTCCCAGAAATTTTCCACTCCCCCTAAAAAGGGAGAGGGTGATTTCCCTTCTCCAATGTCTATGGAGGAGTCCATTGAAGCTTTCCAGAATTTAGGTGTATATCTCCAAATTGAGGTCTGGCGTGACCGCCTCAGGCAGTGGTTTTCATCAGTTCTCAATCCTCTCCTTAGTAAGATCGAAACCAGCCACATTCAGGTTTTTCATCAATATGCTTGCCTTTTACCATATTTAGCATATATCTGTCAGTTATGTCATTAAAGGTACCTTTGAATTTCAGATAGTACTAATTTGGCTTCTAGGAATTGCTATGGTACATTGTTATATATGCTGTTGGGAAGATGCTCTTGAAATTTGATTGCTTGCCAAGTGTGTCTTCAGCTTTTACTAGTTCGCTGAGATCAGCCACGAATCTTAGAAAAGTTTGATTATTGATCATTGTTGTCTTCAGCTGAATCCAGCTTTCAAAATGTTGTGGTTCTGAAGTCTATCGTAGGAAGTCAGTTTTTTATTTGCTTAATTATTTTCATATGCAGGTAATGCAAGCGGCTGCCAAACTTGGTGTTTCGATTACAGTTAGTCCAGTAGGAAATGATTCACAAACCAATGGCGTTCCTGCTACTGTTTCTTCAATTGATAGGAAGGAATGGCAACCAGCATTCACGCTTGATGAGGATGGACAACTCCAGCAATTACGCTCTGCACTTGTGCAGGCTATTGATTCTTCATATTAGTAGCACCAGTAAATTTTTTTTCCTGGATTTGGACTGTTGAATAGATTATTTATGAGATGTAACGTGATTGAATGTTGCTGTTTGTAGCTAAGTTGCCTGCTGCCAATCTGCAACAGACCAACCAGCAAATCCCACTGATGCAGAAATGTGTTGATGCTATCACAGAGCACCAAAAGCTTCATGCATTAATGAAAGGAGAATGGGCTAAAGGTCTGCTTTCACATACCAATGTTCCAGAAAGTTATACGGTGCAGAGGATTCGAGGTATGTGGAAGCTTACCCTTAGTTTGATGCTTAGTGCTTACTATACACTTTTAAACCCCTTTATCTTCTTTAGGTTTACTACATTAGTTTCTACCCAAACTTGTCCCAAAAACCTACTGCCCCTAAACTTTTACACTCTTCCCCATTGCTCCCTTAACTTTCAAAAAACGCTCGGTTGGCTCCTTGAATACCTCTTATCAACGTCTAGTTTTCTTGGCTTTTATAGATGCCATTTTATTGTTTTTCTTTCCAACGAAAAGCTGACATGTGGCATTGAGGGACCTAGATGGAGCACTTTTTGAAAGTTAAGGGAGCTACAAGGTCACTTTGAAATTTCACGGGGAAGTATGCTTTTTTGACAATTTCGTGTAGCTACTGATGCATTAGGTCTCTTCTTTAACATATTCTTACCTGATGCTTACCATGATGTTTCTCTTTTATGAAATGTGATAGAGCTTGCTGAAGGGACTTGCTTGAAGAATTACGAGTATCTGAGAGATGCAGGTGTTTATGATCGAAATAAGAAAAATTGGAGTCTTGACCTTCCTACCGACTCACACTTGCTCTTGTACCTATTTTGTGCATTCCTTGAACACCCGAAGTGGATGCTTCATGTGGACCCCTCATCTTATGCCGGAGGCCAGTCGAGCAAGAACCCCTTGTTCTTGGGGGTTTTGCCTCCAAAAGAAAGGTTCCCTGAGAAGTACATTTCTGTTGTATCTGGTGTGCCTTCCACTCTTCATCCAGGAGCATGTGTGCTAGCTGTTGGAAAACAAATGCCACCGGTTTTTGCCTTGTACTGGGATAAGAAAGTGCAGTTCTCGCTTCAGGTATGCAACTTGGGATGCTAAATGTTTAGTCAGAAGATTGTGAAGTCTCACTTTAGTATCTAGTAATGGGTCATTAAAAATGAGCAATTCAGTAGAGATCTTTCAGGATGATTGTGCTTATCGTTCCCAGTTAATTCCTATCATAATTATAGTGCTAATGTCTACATAAACTGGATAACTGCATTGCTTATTAGTTGGTGCATCTAAACTCAAATGCTCATGAAATGCATCGGTAAGTTACTGTTGGAAATGTGATTATTGGTAAAGGGTAGAATAGTAAAATAAATGAGTAGAGATGTGTAAGGGTTATTAGGGGTTATTTAAGGAGTGTTATGGGGAGTAGAGAGGCGCTTTTGGGAATTACTCTCTTATTGGGTGTTCACCTTTGGGTGAGGAAAAGGGGCATAGTCCTGTTCATTTATCTTTGGCTAAATGCATAGTTCACCTCCTAAAGTTGGCACCAAAAGTCTATTGCCCCTCCAAACTTTCACAAGTTTCTCTTGCCCCCTGAAGTCAGCTTTTTGTATTTCTCAACCCCCTGAAGTTGGCTTTTTTGCGTCTCTCAACCCCTAAATGACATGTGTCAGCTTCTTATTAGTTTGACTGTTCAAAGATGTCATTTTTCTCTCTTACCAAAATCTGACATGTGGTTGAGAGATCCCAAAAAGCCAACTTCAGGGGCTGAGTAGAACTTATCAAATTGGTCCCAACTTCAGGGAGTAAACTATATATTTGGCGTTTTCTTTCTATTAAGTTTGTTCATGGCGTTGTTAAGTCGGTTTGTTTTGTAGTTTCAGTTGATATTTAATCTATACTAGCTCTGGCTTTTCTGTTCGTTTTCTGTGTATATCCATTCTCTATCAGTTACCGACGTGGATTGACTTGAAAGGACCGTTTTCTGTCAATCGTTTTCAGGGAAGAACAGCATTGTGGGATTCGATATTGGTGTTGTGCCACAGGATTAAGGTAGGATATGGAGGTGTAGTCAGAGGCATGCATCTCAATTCATCAGCATTGAGCATCCTGCCAATTCTCGAGTCAGAGAGTGAGTGATGTATCGGGTTCTTGTCAATGTGAAGAAAGATATGACAGCATCATTAGATTGAGAATTAACTTGTTTAACTTGCATAGCTTAGAAAGGATTGCGTGTGCACTTAACAGCATTGATAGCATTGATTGGGGCTTCTTGGTCCGTCAAACGTTCACAGGAGGTTGTTAGCAATGGATGGGACTAGGGAACAATTTTTCAGAATTTTCTTCTAAAGTGAAGGAAGTTTCAATTCTCTTTTTTTCAACTTCAATTTGTTTTTAACCATACAGATCCAAACTTCAAAGGTCTTATTGCACTAGAAAG
>CAOJBJ011721306.1:0-15278 GCA_948291685.1 Euphorbia celastroides | reverse complement strand
GTCCCCACAAATGTCGGCACCCCATGGGTGACCACTAATGTGACCATAGAGTCAGTTCCGTCCAGTGATGTGTATGTTAACTCATTCCCTGAGTGACGATTATTTCCGGCCATAGCGTGTAACCCTTACACCCAGTGAGGCACATTGTTAGTCATTCCCTGAGTGACCATTGTTCCCGGCCATAGCATGCCGGCCTTCTGCCCAGAAAGGTACATTTTTAGTCATTCCCTGAGTGACCATTGTTCCCGGCCATAGCGTGCCACCCTTCTGCCCAGCGAGACGTAATGTTAGTCATTTCCTGAGTGACCATTGTTTGCAGCCACAGTGTGCCACCCATCCGCCCATCAAGCTGTAATGTTAGTCGTTTCATGAATGACCATTGTTTTCAGCCACAACGTGCCACCCATCCACCCATCGAGGCATAATGACCAAATGATTGACCCCAGGGGTCACCCCTCTTCGGTAATCACAATTACCGAAACCTTCGGCCTCCTGCCAAAACTTCAAACAACCTTTTTTTTTCTTTTATTTAGTGTCTTGGTTCCACTTCTGTCAACTGAGGTACTTTCCCTGCATTGAGCCTTATGAAGCATAGGAAAAAAGAAGTCGCTTGGGATGCCCAAGCTTTCATCCATCATATTCACTGTGTGTATCAAGATCGATAGTGCACGAATGTTGACTTCGTGTTTCCATTCAAAGATTGGAAACAAGCAGCCGTTCACCTTGATCGAGTTCCAGGGAGAATTGCAAAACTCCTTTTATCACCATTTGGAAGTGGCGTGAACAAGTGAAGGGCATGATCAGTTCTTGGGATTCTATGTGACTATTTGATGAGAAAATGAATGTCACAGATTACTATAAGAAAGTGATCGAGAACTATCTGGACAGTTTAGCCATTCCATTAAATCTAAAGTTGGATGGGGAGTGTGAGCACGGTCCATCCAGCCCAATGATGAATGTTTAACCTGATTGTAGGTACGAGAAAAATTCTAGTGGGGCAGGAAGAAGACCGATTGTGAATCCAAGAACTTTGGAGCTTCGACTATGTAATGATCAAATTCTAGAGCTTTGACTCTGTAATGTCTGAAGCCCTAACTCCGCAATGTCCCAAAACCCTAGAGATTAGACTTTGTAATGTTCGGAATACCTGATTCCTAATGTCTGGAGCCCTAACTCCAAAATGTCCAAAACTTCAGAATCCCTGATTCCTAATGATCCTGGAGCCTTGACTTTGAAATGTTCAAAACCCTGGAATTCCCAAAAATTCCAGAAATTTCTGGAACCTTGATTCCATCCAGATGTTTCAAAGCCTTGATTCCGAAAAACCATAAATCTCATAAAAACCCTAAACCTGAAAATTCCCGAAAAACTGTACAAAATTCTCCCGAAAGAGTTTTTACAGAAAAAGTCAAAATTAATGTGCATTTGACGGCTTGTTGACCATCTGGATGACTGCCACGTGTCATCTTCCAAAAGGTGTGATCTAGCCGATCAGCTAGATTGCACCTAGTCTACACATAGGTGTAATATGGCCGATCGGCTGGTTACACCTATGGTTGAAACTAGCCGATCGGCTAGATTAACACCCCAAGATGCCTATAAAAAGGCCTCTCCTCCCTTCATTCCAAACCACCTCTCAAGCTTCAAATTTTGATGAAAACACCTCTTAAGCCTTTCTAAGCCTTTCCAAAGCCATTCTAGGCATTCCCGATCGAGTCTTTTCCCCGAAAAACAGATCTCAAGGCTGTTGAAAGATCCTAGCACCTGGGCATCGACTGACTTAACTCCAAGCCCCGCACCTCGGGCAACCCATTATCAGGATAGTTGAGGTTCCAGTTTCAAGCCTCTTCTATACCATTTCCTCCCGTAACTCTGTCCAAATTCACAGAGATTTCACATCCTATACCCTTCTATAGCTTCTTCTAGCTTGGGATTGTCCTCAAAATCTCCGATCATAGTCAGAACTCTGTCGAAGTAAAGATCCGATCTTGCTCAGCTATCACCAAAATTCAACACATAGTGCTGCTGAAGTTCTCCCAATCATCTCACCATCGGTCCAAAACCGGCCCAAAGGAAAAACCCAACCTCAAAGAAAGGTAAATTGAGGGTTCTTGGCTATTACACCCAACTTTATTGCATTGATTGATTGCATCATAAAGCATATGTTCATGATTCTGGATCTTTTTATCATGAACATACGCAAGGATACTCTGTAAGTATGCTCTGACCATACACTGTTTAAATTACGCAAGGTATATTGTTATATAAAACAAGCATGTAATAAAATATACCTTAGGTATACACATGAATGTGATTCATTTTATGATATATCATTGTTAATGTTGGATCGATGTAATGAGTAAACTTTTTGCGCGAACCCGTTTCTCAGTTAATTCTTGGTTGTGTGCTGAACTAGGTGTCGACTCCAAAGCTGTTTTTATGAAAACAATTCGTTATTAAGCGATAGGTTTTTCGGTCTCTTTTAAACCAAATGTTTTGGCATGTCATAGCCGACCCAATGTCTTTTAATGCGAGATACGAGGTATTCAGACTTCGATATCTGGACCCCTTAGCTCGATTCTGACACAAGATCTCCCTCCCGCTACGAGTATGTGCCGTGACAGGCAACCCCTATCTGCCCTCCAGGTCCGTGGTAGTAAATCCTTTTCAAACCCGCTCACAGAATTGGCGACTTTTGATGGCCGACCAACCGGTGGAAGCGAGGTGGGGGAAGAGACGATTCACCCGCTCACAGAAATGGTGACTCCGTTGGGGATTTAAAACTGATTTTGAAAAATGATTTTCGAAAACTGTTTTTTCACAAAATGAAGAAAATGACATCGATCCAAGTGATAAACCATTAAATGACTCATGGAAGATAATAAATTGATTGCATCTGCATATTGCATGAAGGTCCCCATGGCCTTCTCGGGTTGCTAATGCTCGTTATACCCCTCCAATATTGTTTGCATAAGCTTGGTGTCACCTGGATATGCCAATTTCTCAAGGGGAAAAATCTATGTAAACACCTTGCGTACACTTACCGGTCCGCTTTTACCTACCAAAGTCATCGAGGTCAGGTATATCTAAACAGTGAAAGGATCGCTTCCAACATGCTAATGTCTCAAGGTTCCAATTAGCTGGAGGCGCATTGTACCCTTACCCTACTCTTGAATTCAAAGCCATTTATGTGACCACATGCATATAGAAAAACCCTAGAAACTTCCCCTAGGTTTACCCAAAACAGAATGAACGCTGGTAAGGACTCTTTGAAGCATGTTCCCTAGGACAATTCCGGAGGAATAAGGTTGGAGCAAATGAAAAGAGTGAGACGCTCTAACTTTGTTCCCTGTGCAGCTCTAACTTTGTTCCTTGTGCAGGGTATTATAATGTATTGATTGATCATATTGTGTGTACATGCTAATCACATCTTTGTGTAGCCATGCTTCATAATTGTCCTCTTCACTATGCTTCAAAAGGCCAAAAAGGGAATATCCCTCAAACCTTAGGTTGATAGAAGAACCAAGACGTCCCTTGACCAAATAGGGGCATTGAAGGAACCTCCTCGATGACCCTGGACGATTCCCATTGTCAATGTTCCTTCAAATTCCCATTATAAAGGCGTCCCTCAGATGACCTGACCCTCAATTGTATTGAGACTTTCCGAACTATTAAAATAAATCCTCCCATATTTCCCAAATGAGCAAAAATTGTTCTTTTGTCCAATGACACCTCCCAAATGATCTAAAAAACACCTCAAATGATCGATTGTTTCCCCTCTCCCAAATGTAATGTCGGCACCCCATGGGTGACCATCAATTAGACCCTAGAGTCAATCATGCCCAGTGCGGCGTAATGTAAAGTCATTCCCTGAGTGACAAGTGTTTCCGGCCATAACATGCCACCTTCCTGCCCAGTGCGACATAATGTATTATTCCCGGCCATAGTGTGCCGCCTTCCTGCCCAGTGCGGCATAATGTATTGTTTCCGGCCATAGCGTGCCACCTTTCTGCCCAGTGCGGTGTAATGTTTAGTCATTTCCTAAATGACCATTATTTCCGGCCATAACGCGCCATCTCCCTGCCCAGTGTGGCATAATGATCGACCCCATGGGTCATCTCTCTTCGGTAATAGCAATTACCAAAAATCCCGGCCATCAGCCAAAACTTCAAATAACCTTTTCCCTCCATTGTTTAAATGTCTTGGGTCCACTTCTATCAATTGAGGTACCACCTTGTATTAGGCCTTATGAAGCATAGGAAAGACAAATTGCTTGGGAGGTCCAAGATTTCATGCATCATCATCCCTGTGTGTGGCAAGATCGGTGCGGCACGAGTGCTGACTTCGTGTTTCCCCTTGAAAGGTCAGAAACGAGCAGTTGGTTGCCTCGATCGAGCTCCTAAAAGAATTGCAAAATTCCTCCATTCCCTCCAAAAGTGGCTCACTCAGGCAAAGAACATGTTCAATTCTCAAGATTGCAATAGACTTTTTGATGAAAATAAGAATCCCACAGACTATTACAAAAGGGCGATTGAAAACTATCTAGTCAGTTTGGCTATGCCACCAGATCTAAAGTTTGATGGGGAGACGCTAGCTCTTGATTTCCTTTTGATGTAGTACTTGTTCGTTGATAAGCATGGAATAGATCTCTACAAATTCCCTAATGCTATCCATTGGTTCCTCCGAGAAAAGGCCCTCAGTTGGTACTATTCGTTGCTGGCAAAAAAAGTGAATGATTGGGATTATGTTGCCAACCAGATGTTGGAAGAATTCTCCTATAGTTTCAATAGAACTTCAGCAACCCCCTAAAAAACACAAGCTTTTTTCAATCAGATAAGATGATTTTGTTATCAATCTAGTTCAATTGCTTAATGAAGATGATCAGCTGCCAGAGCCGGTAGATCCAACCAACGCTCAGCCTTTCATGGGTGACCAGTGACAACCGCTTGCATCCATGACTCTGGCCCTCCCTGAGCATCTCTGTTATTGGGGAAATTCATGTCCCAGTCGGTTTTTGGCTACCTTTCGACAAGTAATGTATGCAGCATTAGTGCCACGTCAGGATTTTCTATGGTCGATCAACTTAAGGGGAGAAGCATATGAGTGGTATAAGTCTCTATCTGAAGAAGTTAGGACCAATTGGGAATTGCTTGAAGAAACATTCTTGATGATGTACTACCCACTTAGAAAGCTGAACCCAGTTTATGAACCAGCCGCACCAGCTGATCCGGCAAATTCTCAACGCTCCTTCTCCTATAGCCGAGGAAATGAAGGTTATCACTTTATAAGAAGGGCTTCTCCCTCAGTTAATGGAGAGTCTCATTCGAGGGAGCATCGCGAGATTGAACAAATTCATCATAATCAGCTCAGATGATTCAGAATCTGATGAATGTGTAGAAATTATCTCATCCTCAAACGACACTGATTCTGTTTCTGATAGTGATGATTCTTCAAACTACAATGGGCTGGTAGATCCTGCCTCTTATGATTCCATTGATGATCCAAAATATTACCCCAGAATGGAAAGATATGTCTCTACCAAATAATCTGATATAGAGCAAAAGTTGTCGCCTAGATGAAGGATTTACACAATCTAGATAGACAAAGAGCTTTTCGACGAATTTGTTTTCTAGCAGATCAAGTTGATGAATGGAAATTTGGGTAAAGAATGTCCTTTTGAAACCTATTGAGAACCAGAGGAGAAAACCACTCAAGAATTAGAAGCTAGACTTGCAAAGGTAACTGAATATTAGGGTAACTTTATCTTACCTGAAATTCTTTCCTGTCAAGAATACGAAGAGTGTAACAAAGCTCTCCCTTGTGACACCACTCTACTGGAAGACATGGCTTATAACGAGACAACCGATCCTTATGCTCATCTAGCCAAATTTACATCCATCATGCTCTCATGGAACTTACACCGAGCAAGATGGACTTGTCTCTTTTTCTTAACCTTTGACAAGTCTATTCCAGATTGGACAAGAAACCTTACCATGATAGAAAAATGGATATGGCCTGAAATGGAAAAGGCATTTCTCAAGCATTTCTCCTAGACGCCTTCTGAATCAATTGCCTTCCAAGTCAATACCATCAGAAAAGGTGGTCATGATCATAAGAAATCTGTATGGTCTAGGATTCGAGTAAAGGTGGTAGCTCGAAAGGCTCAACCCGACATCATGTCCAATCTTCTTGCAAATCTCATCTATGATGGAACTTTCTATCCAAAGGAGCATCTTATGAGGTTTACTGATGAGATGAATAATAGAAATGTGCCCGATAGACACTGGATTGGCTTCTTCAAACTCACCCTCAAAGGAGAAGCTGAAACATGGTGTAGAAGCCTATCTCCATCTCAGAAAGACTTTTGGAGCT
The DNA here is from genome assembly GCA_948291685.1 of Euphorbia celastroides. NCBI lineage: Eukaryota > Viridiplantae > Streptophyta > Magnoliopsida > Malpighiales > Euphorbiaceae > Euphorbia > Euphorbia celastroides. The sequence goes on along the minus strand of CAOJBJ011721306.1, from coordinate 8,906 downwards.
ACTTCGTGGATCTATTCCTGAATCAATATTCCCCGTAAAACCCATCAGTGGAGTATATGTCAATTGAACCCTACACTGGAGAACCACTTAAGATCCCTTCCCAACCTATGGATGGCTCTACTAGCTGACAATCCTTCACTTACCCTCATCGGGAAAGGCAAGGAGAAGGTCATTGATCCCCTCGAGCAAGTAGCTCATATAGCCTAATTCGCCCTATCTAAGTGCTCGATTGATGATGAAGTATCTACTAGTGATGAAAATAATGGCGAGGATGTCCTGATCGATGTACCAACACTATTCGACGAGGACTTTGTAGCTGATCCTTTGCTCCTTAATAATATGAATGATTTAACTTATTTGTGTGATGCTTTTACTAACATTTTTGCATGTTCTTCCTTGCATTCATCCTGCATTTTTAGCATTTCAGATGCATTGATCAAAGAGATCAACTTGAACACTGAAATAGACTCGAAAATGGTATCCAATTCTAGTGAGTTGTCTGTCGAACAAGAGAGAGAATTGAAAAAAGTACTGAAAGAACACATGAAGGCTTTCGCTTGGTCCTACAAAGATATGCCCAGCATGGACCGACAAATTATGGAACATCAAATTCCTAATGATCCAAGTATTCGACCTGTCAAGCAGAAATTGAGAAGGCTATGACCTGAATGGGCTGAAAAAGTTAAGGAAGAAGTTGCTAAGCAAATTAGGGCAAACTTCTTAGAAGTTGTGGAGTATCCCACTTGGTTGGCAAACATAGTGCCTGTTACAAAGAAAGATGGAAGAGTCAGGGTTTGCGTCAACTTTAGAGACTTGAATAAGGCCACTCCAAAGGATGATTTCCCGCTCCCACATGTACATGTATTGGTTGACAGCGCGACTAGAGCAGCAATGTACTCCTTCATGGATGGATTCTCTGGATATAATCAGATACTCATGAATGATAAGGACAAGATAAAGACGACCTTTATAACATAATGGGGGATGTATTGCTACAGAGTTATGCCTTTTAGGTTGAAGAATGCTGGGGCAACATACCAACGTGTCGTAACTACTCTCCTTCATGACATATGCATAAGGAAGTAGAAGTCTATGTTGACGACATGCTTGTAAAGTTACCTACACCAAAACAAAACTCTGAAGTGCTCGACAGATTCTTAAAACGAATAAAAAAATACAACCTTCGACTCTATCCGAAAAAGTGCATGTTTGGCGTAACCTCAGGCAAATTGTTAGGGCAAATAGTCAGCCAAAGGGGAATTAAGATTGATCCCGACAAAGTCAAAGCCATTGTAGAAATGCCAGTGCCAAGGACTGAGAAAGTAGGACGTAATTTCCTAGGATCCTTCTAGTATGTCAGCCGTTTCATTGCTCGATTTACAACGGTTTGTGAGCCGATCTTCAAACTATTAAAGAAGGACCAACCATTAGAGTGGAATGATCAATACCAAGAAGCCTTTGAAAAGATAAAAGATGACTTAAAAAATCCACCTACCTTGAAGCCACCTATTCCGGGATAGCCATTTACCCTCTATCTCGCCATTGAAGAATTGTCTGTTGGGGCAATGCTAGCTCAAGAACACGACGATGGAAAGGAATATGCCATCTATTACTTAAGTAAGAAGCTGTTGGAGTACGAATCTTGCTACTCATTGGTGGAAAAGATGTGCGCTGCTAAGGTTTGGCTAACCAAGAAGCTTAGACTCTACTTCCATTGCTATCACGTCAAAGTTGTTGCCAAAGTTGACCCCATAAGGTATCTCTATCAAATGCCATCACTTGCGGGAAAGCTATCCCGCTGGCTATTGCTCCTATCAGAATTTGACATCGAGTATGTTACTAAAAAAGCATTAAAAGGACGTGCCTTAGCAGAATTCCTGGCTAATCAACCCATTGATTCAGACTACGTCAAAAGTTTAGACTTCCCTGACGAACAGTTGGCTATCATCTCTCAAGAAGCTAGCAAGTGGACAATGTACTTCGACGGTGCTGACAACAAGCGAGGGGAAAGTATTGAAGTCATCATCATTACGCCACGAGGCGAAATCATCCCATTATAAAAAAGGCTTGATTTGGAAACCACCAACAACGGAGCTGAATATGAAGCATGCCTATCCGGGATGACTTCTTTGCTGGCACTCAAATCAGACCAAGTTGAGATCATAGGTGACTCATCATTGGTTATCAGACAAGTTACTGCAGATTAGGACTTAAAAAAAGAATCTCTCAAACCATACTTGGAAGCCATATGGATGAAAGCAACACTGTTTAGTTCATGTGAATTCCGATATGTGTCTCAAGACGAGAATCAAATGGCTGACACCCTAGTCACTTTAGTATCAATAAGAATGACTCCTCAGGCCACTCATTGTTGAAGTAGCTAGGACTCCCTGCTATCTTCTCTACATCAACAGCGAAGAATCAGAAACTGAAGAACCTTGGTACAAGGACATTGCCCAATACCTTAAAGATGGCTCTTACCTGAAAGAAGCAAGTGAATCCGATAGGACCACCCTATGGAGATTGGCCATCCAATTCAGAATAATCAATGGAGAACTGTTCAAACAATCCGCTGATGGAGTGCTTCTCAAATGCCTCTCACAAAAAGAGGCCCAACAAATGATTCAAGAAGTTCATGCTGGAGCCTGTGGTCCGCACATGAATGGAGTGATGTTGGGCAAGAAAATCCAAAGAATGGGATACTTTTGGTTGACAATGGTCAGTGATTGCGTCAAAGAAGTCAAGTGCTATCATGGATGTCAGATATACGGAGATCCGAGCCATCTACCACCAATTGAGCTCCAAGCATTGTCTACTCCGTGGCCGTTTTCTGCATGGGGTATCGACATAATTGATCTTATCCAATGGTCACCAATTCATAATTTTGGTCATTGATTACTTCTCAAAGTGGGTAGAGGTTGAATCCTAAACCACGATAACTGCTAAGAAGATGGCTCGATTCCTTCAAAATTTGTCTTCTCGAGATATGGAGTTCCCCATCATGTAGTTGCCGATACTGGCATCCAATTCCAAGGAGAAACTGTCGATCTATTTGAAGAATACGATGTTGAGCACCATTGTTCTTCCTTGTACAGACCTCTAGCTAACGGAGCAGTCGAAGCGGCCAACAAAGCCCTGAAGAATATTCTATCAAAGATGGTAGCCACCTGCCGAGATTGGGTCGATCATCTTCCATATGCACTATGGGGATATTGCACTAGCATTAAGACTCCTACGGGTCACACTCCGTTTTCATTGGTATACGGTACGAAAGCCATAATGCCTGCTGAATTGAAGGTCAAATCATTGAGAGTCCTCTTAGAGCCGAAACTTGCCGAAGATGAATTGGCTAGAGTTAGATATGAGCAGTTGAATCAACAAAAATGGTGCGATCCTATAACCGCAAAGTTAAGAAAGGGAATCAGCCCTTTAATCCATGTGATTTAGTCTTAAAGCAAGCGCGAAAGACTCATACTGATGTCCCCGGGAAATTTCAGCCGAATTGGGATGGTCCACTCATGGTAAGAAAAAGTATTACACAAAGGAGCTATTAAGATCATGGATCTCGGTGGGAATGAATTTGTCAGTCTGATAAACTCCGACAAGTTGGAGCACTATCACGTATAATGTCCACCGGGACCAAAAAGGGTCTCAGGGCAAAAATTAAGACACGAAAGAATGATGGTATTGTCAATAACAAAACCAGAAAAGGGTTATTGACAGCAACAAACAACTACCAAGATAGATACCACTATCAAAATCAATTTGAACTAATCCTTTTTGGTCTTATTGCATCTTAGTATTAAAATACAACATGTTTGCGTTAACAAATTACAAATGTTATTATTGCATTGCATATAGCTAAGCATTACTTTGCAGAGTTCATAATGAATCTAAGAGATGGAACTTGAAGTTACCCCTTGTATCTAGCATTGATTTCCTCTTTAATGCCAAATTTCTACAGACGCGGATTTCCAAAAGCCATACAAGTAGTGAGCATCAACTTGAGTGTTGAAATCTCGAGTGAGATTCACGTTCTTCATCTGGCGATTATGCCATAGTATATCAATGCAACTATCCAAATGATTGTTGATTGTTCCAAAGACGCCATGAAAGACATTCAGAAAGTATTGTTCATAGCCATACTACCTCCTAAAATGATCTGCAGAGTAGAATGTCACCTATGAAAAGCAAGCAAAATAACTCCATTGTCCTCCATGCTCACGATGACTCGATTGATGTTTAACCAAGGACATACCCAAACAATTTCATCCGTGGGGAAATTCTAAAGACGAACAAGCCAGTTGTGAACTGAACGGGCCCGAAACCGCTATCCATCAAGCTTCAGCTGAAGTACTGAGAAGGATTGTACTTACGCCCTAAAGGAGGATAATAGACGCCAAGTTTCTCCTGTAGCCATAGCTGCAAAATGTGGCATTATGAGACACACTGTGCCACAATGTATTGTCAAAAGAAGAGGACTATCTCTACCAAAAGAAGTCTCTTGCTCCCACGAGTCGAAATAATTCCATCATCATGAATGGAACCAAGATAAAGTAGAGTCTCGGCCAAAACAATGCTAGCCACGGATTTTCCCGCCCTCATTTATTCGAGCATGGGGATAACCTCGAAACTGTAGGTGTCTCTGTCTGTCTCACACAGAAAAACATCCAAAGATCAGAAAGCCAAAGGTCCTTACCCAGCTCTTCTCGGTTGGAGACAATGTTTGACAAACTTTAAGAACTCCTCTCAGGTTAAGGCCAAAATCTTCATTTACTACAAGACTCTTAAGTTGCCCGCGTAGCTTGAAGAACTTCCCAACTCATGACGAGATCGATTATGAAACCTGGGGATGACAATGTCTCCATTCCTAGGAATGTTCAAAATTGCCACCAAATCCTCTAACATCGGGCATAACTCATTATCACAAAAGCGGAAAATGTGGTCGACCGAGTCCCACAAACTTGTTGCAGCCTGAAGGGAGTTTTCATTTGGCGGAATTTAGGCAAAGATTTGCATATTCCATAAGCCATATCGCTCGACTCGACGCCAATTATCATTAGTAACTGTTGCTAGGAAAGCCCTCACCTCAGTGACTAAGACAGACTTCTTGATTGCCGGAAATGAAATTGAAAAGAAGAAGTAGAAAATTGTGTGAAAAACGTTTTGGGCGCACCTCTATTTATAGAGAAATTGTCGGGATAAGGCTAAATGGCAATCTAGCCGATCACCTAGATTACACTCATGACAAGATGTCGCAATAGTTAGATCGTGTTCTTTGCTCGCAGTAAAATGTACATCAAAAGTTCTCTTAGAGTAGAAATGGTCGATTGGTCAGTTTTCTAGTGGAGACAAATGACTCTTTGGATAGATGGACGCAGAAATAATCACAATAGAAAGAAAAGAGTTCTTTCCATAAATCCGAAAAAGTGTTCATACAAGCCTAATGTTCGATAAAGAAAAGAAAAATGACTACACAGAGCTGAAAATCTACAATACTGGAAAAGTGTTCATACAAGCCTAATGTTCATCTGGGAATGGAAGATGAGCAACGTTCTCGAACTGAACACTCGATTGATAGGCAAGCTGCATCTCCTCGAACCAAGAAGACAAGTCCCGAATCCGATCCTGAAACACATTGCATTGCATTTAGCATTTTTCTTTATTTTTCATATACAAATTGATTGCAGGTAAAAGGACTTACCGCCATAGCATGGTTGCTCGATGTCTACTGTGAGATGGCAGAATGTAACATCCCTCCATCTCTCCGGCTATCCTCCATAGGGACCTAAACCAAACCAAGTGATTAATGAGTATGAAGAATCATTAATGGAATTAAAGATTGTGGTTGTAATTGCCTACATGGGTAGTGTTCTCCTGCTCAAACCCCATCTCGAAGGGCGCAGTGGTCGCCAACGTCGGATACTGAGGAAGGAGGTCACTCACATAGTCTCAATGTCCCTCCAAAGCTATCTAAGGTAGTGGAGCTACCCTAAAAGAGCCTCCTCCTCTCCTCTTCCGACTTTGCTTACCCTGCAAGTTAAGGTCAATAAAAGAAAATGTAATGGAAAGGTAAAAAAGAGATTTTATCGATGTACCCTATGGGAGGACTTGCCCCTACCGGTACCACTCTGGTCGCTTGGACCACCCTGATTGTCCTGATCTCCAGTGCTGGGATCATCACCACCATCACCATCATCACCACTTATAGCAACATTGTCAAATGGGTTCCAATCAAGAAAACCAAGAAGAGCCTCCGACAAAACTCATCACAGGATGGATAACAAGTCAAAACTGCGGCTGTCCTACCAATCGAGTAGAAGTGAGCAGCAGCGGCTGAATCAGGGCAATGTGGACGTCGAAGCCATCCCTCATCAATAATGCGAGATCACCTTGAGCCAACTAAGGCCAAACCACCCACCTAGAGACTAAAGGAGGAATGCTCCGAGTACCATCAGCATTGATTCTCACATGTTCTCTGAGGTACCACTCGATGGAGCGGGAACTACTCATTAGAAGACACTCCAAGTGTCCTCTAGCCCCCACGGGTTATCCAAAATCTGCAAAGGAAGCCAATGAATAAGTCAAAATGGATTGAAAATCAGAAAAATGCAATTGTGATGAAAGGAGACGTGCCGCATCCCGAGAAATGGTTCGGAAATGGTCAATAAAGTGAAGGCGTCTAATGGCCTCCCACTTCTGATAGTAGAAGGGATAGTAAGGAAACCGATCAAAGCCAAATCTCTCCCTCATACCTGGAGTAGTAAGGATCCTTCTCGATGAACCAAATCTACAAAAATTTAGAAAATTCAGAAAAGGAAAAAAGAGATGAAAAGACAACTCAAAAATCAAAAAATTACCTCCACTAGTTTCTGGCAACCCTGAAAGTACAAGTTGTGTAATCGAGCCACAACATCCAAGGCGAAATAGGTCTGGGCCAAGATCCCTCTACCCCTAGCCAAGTCATTGAACTGACTTAGATCGATCAAATGAGGGAGCAGACTCATGTTGAGCTGAGAAGATCCAGTCGGAAAGAACAACTGAGTCATGGCATAAAGTATGAAAGCCGGAGCCTTCACCCATGGACTGGCTACCTGAGGGTTCTTGTACCAGAATTTCACCAGCTTGTCCGTTGAATTGTTGTTGCTGTCATACCCAATGAGCCTCATCACCAACATAGGGTTACCCCTGGCATAAAACCCACAGTTGAAGTTGATGACAATCCCATCAAAATGGAAGCTGAGAATGGCACAAACATCAACTGGAGAAATAGTAAACTCTCCACAGCCGAGAAGGAAAGTGTGAGTCGAGTCAGACCACCAATTGAAGAGCTCGCCAATGCGAGAACAGCGAACCCGAGGATACCCACGTCTGTGGCTGTAATCCTATAACTACATGAATCGGCCAAGAAAAGTCTTGTCTACAATGCCCCTCGCACCAGGGCTAAGTTTCCTATACCACTTGTGCGACTCCTGGATATTCCCCGGCTTATGGCGCGTAACCTGATAAATTCAATTTATATTGACAATGCGTTTTTACACAAAAATTGTTTTCAAAAGAAAAATGAATTTTCAAAGCAGTTCTATAGAATCCTATAGCTTTTTTCCTTAAAAAGTTATACCTTTCTATAAGCATTCTATACCTAAAGTGATTGGGATTTTCAAATGAATTTTCACTTAATCTTAGAATTTTCAAGACTATTGATTGTTCAAATGATTTTTCAAGTGCTATTGTTGAATAATTGTTCGAATGCTATTTTCTAAACAATTGTTCAAATGTTATTTTCCTAAAAATTGCATTTCAAAAGCTATTTTCCTAGAAAAGCTACTTTCCTCAAGATGGGCCTAAAGGTTTAATCTAAATTTTTCCTATTGTTTTTAAATCCTAAAATTCTCCTAAACATGTATTGAATTGAAATAAAAATTGCTGAGAAAAATTAACTTACCGGTTGTCGGGAAAGATGCTCCGAGCGGTTCAGCGCCTCAGGAATATACTCGCCCACCGCGACATTTTGATAAGTCTGGTTCAGAGGCATGCTGTAATGAGCAGTGACAGACTGGACAGGAATTCCAACCATCTCCCCGTCAGTAAGCACCTGAACGAGCTCATAGTTGGAAGCCAGACTTTCAACCCAAAAATTCGAGAGGTTTAGCCACATAGAAGTGACTAAAAATTGGAGCAGAAATCCAAAAGACGAAGAAAATGCCATTTGGGTTCGGAAGTTCAAACTAGAGGATGCCAAAAAATAATGGAGAATGAGAAGAATGAGAATTGGTGGAGAAAAAGGAGTCTCTTGGCTGACTTTATAAAATATGTAATCTAGCTGACCGGCTAGATTACACCCTGAAGTTACCGTTGTAGTAATGGTCATATTTTCAGCCAATCAGGTAAAAGTGCAATCTAGTCAATCGGCTCAATTACACAATGCAATGAATTTCATAGATTGCCAATTTTCTTGCGAAAATTAATTTCCCCGGGGATCCCCGATGCCCAAATTTTTATCCCATTCATGAAAAAATGTTTTCCAAAGATAAGTGACCAAAATTTTCAAAAATTGCATTTTTCAAAATTTTACTAATGCATTGCCCAGTCGGCGCACTTTTCGAGTTCAAATCACAAATTGATTAACTCACAACCCCACTGGAAAATTGTCAAAAACCCGAGTATGGATTCATAACAGACCAACTCTATTGATTGTCATGACCGAATTTCCAGTTGAATCGGATCACTTCACGTTTCTCAAGGAAACAAATGTTTTATCCCAATGGATATTGAAATGTATTTCCCCAACGGAAAAATTTTCAACCACACGGATCCATAGCGGACCACCAAATGCACAATCCCCAGTGGATTTCAATGATTTATCTGCTTCAGAAAGTTGTCATTTCAAAATTGTTTTCAAAACT
>CAOJBJ011721050.1:0-11620 GCA_948291685.1 Euphorbia celastroides | reverse complement strand
GAAAATAAGATTTGCTAAACCATAAAAATGAAAACAATAATATAGTGATGAAGGAGATTGAGGAAGAATCTGCTACTAAGGGAGATAGTGAGAGTTAGGGATTTTATTTTGAGAGAAGGATATTACGGAGGAAGAATCGATGATCACCTGTTTCTACTACTAAAAGCCGTGGAACTCGACTGCAGCTCCGAAAGCGGCCAAAGGAACTGAGAATGGAGTCGCCGAGAGCTAGAGCGACAGATCTGAGCTGTTGTATGCCGCAGGCGATATTCACCAAGTGTCGAGTACAAATCAGCTCCAAGAGGCAGATTCAACTTTTCCTTCACCGACACCTCCGTTATCTTCGATTTCTTCTTCTTCGTTTCCGATTTTGTCAAACAAGATGGGTAGAGTATTAGAGGTTTGAAAATACAGGGGGAGAACAACGATGAGTGTGTACAAATGAGTGTGTTAGGGTTTTGGGTGAAATAGGAAAAAGGAGGGAATTAAACAAATGAGTGTGTACATTGGCGGTCTACACAATGAAATTTTCCTTTCTAAAATTTCTCCCAATTTTGTAAACATTATAATTAGTAATATTTTCATCTAATTTCACAAAAAAATTTAATTAAAATTAATAAATGCATTTTTCATCTTTATAAATAAAAATAATTTATAAGAATAATATTGTTAATTAGTAATTTCATATTACTATCAATTAAATGATATAAAAATAATTTTTTATTGTTATCATAGTTTACATAAAATTGTTAACATGATAATTATAATTATAATAGCATTTAAAATTTTAATTAGTAATAATATTATAATGAGTAATTGTTGAAATAAATTTTCAATATAAAAGTTAACGTCTATTACAAAACTTATACTTTTAATAATTTTAATAATGATAAATAATTACTATTAAATAAATGTTGTTGTATACAATATTTATGTAATTTGCATATAATTTGTTGTGACCTTTAATTGTCATTCATCTAATATACCAATATATATTGGGGTTCCATTCTTTTTAAGTAACTTAATTGTGTCTATTACGAACTATATATGTTTTGGACAACAACTAAATAAGTAAGCTTAAGTTGGTTAAAGTAGTGTCAAAGGATGCAATAGCTAGCCTCGTAATATACATTTTATAATTTAAATATATAATAATTTTGGAACCTTAGACATAAAATTGAGGTTGCTCAGTTGGTTGAAAGGTTGTATGAGTAATAGATTGTCATGAGTTTGAGCCGGGTGATTGCATTTTTTACAAAATTATCCTTTACAAGTTTCATTGAACATGTAAGTTCTCCATGCACTTTTATAACTTTTTAGTGCCTCTTTAAACATAACTTTTTATAGAACCTCCAACCTTGTTGTGTAATTTCTCATATGCACTTATAATGCTCTCATAACCTTCATATAAGTTTTGTGCAACATTTTGTATAAGAAAAATTGTAATCTTTGTTATATTTTTCCCTAAATTTTAAAAAATGTAAGCATATTTTGTATATAATTTTTTCTTATAAGTTTTTGTGGAATTATAACGTTCATTTAAAGTTTCAAACTTATTATCACAAGTTGCATTTTGGAAGATAAAACATTTCGTGTGACTCGTTTTTTTTTTGTTACAACTAATGCTTGTAACTGAATCTTTTTTGTTACAAGTACAACGTATTGTCACCAAAACAATAATTTGTTCGTGTCAAGTTATTAGGTTGCCACTACACATATTTTTCTTGTGACAACCAAAAAATTATTGTAACATATGGAACATTTTAATTACAACCCGGACTTGTAACAAAATTACTTTTTTGTTTCAACTTACATTTATTGTCACCAAACATATATATTTTTTAGAAACAACTTTTAACGTTGTCACGTAGATACGTATTGTAACAACAAATAAATTGTTATAATGATTTGCAAATTTGTTCGTGTCAAGTTATTAGGTTATCACTACACATATTTTTCTTGTGACAACCAAAAAATTATTGTAACATATGGAAAATTCTAATTACAACTCGGACTTGTAACTAAATTACATTTTTTGTTTCAACTTACATTTATTGTCACCAAACATATAAATTTTTAGCAACAATTTTTAACGTTGTCACGTTGATACTTAGTGTAACAACAAATAAATTGTTGTAATGATTTGCAAATTTTAGGTTACAACTTAAGTTGTAACAAACAATTATTAGTTACGACAATAAAACTTATCACAAAATTTTTAAAGTTTTTGTAGCAATATTTTTGGGTTGTCACATAAATAATTTTTTGTAACAATAAAATATTAAGTTGTAACAATTTGTAAAGTTTAAGTTACAACAAAAGTTGTAACGAAAAAGCATTAGTTACAATAATAAAACATTGTCACAATATATCTATTAAAATTCACATGACTAATATTTTGTGACAATAAAATTATTGTTGTAACAATTTATAACCTTTTAGTTACAACAATTGTTGTGACACTCGAAATATTGTCACATATACTCCAGTTTCTTGTAGTGGTTGTGAGTGGAAGTCTCGGCAGTTTGGATAATGGCCTTAAGTTTACCATTGTTGTGAGGGTCGGCGGGTTCCGTAAGTTGGGCGATATGGTTCACGAGGCGGGCTGTGGTTTCGGTTTGGGTGTCGAGTTTAGCATTAAGGTTCAAGAGATGGGTTTTGATTTCGTTTTGTGTGGTGGCAGCTTGGGTGGAAATTTGAATGAGTTGGCCGAGTTGATCGGATAATGTTGTTGGGGTTCATCGGAAGTGGAGGTATCTTTGCGGGGAGGCATGGTTTCATGAATGAAAGCACCAATTGATAGCAGCCTGTGAATAAGCTAGACTCCAGATTAAGAAATTGTAGATAAGGAAAAGGAACTTTGGGACAATTTTCTTCACTATTTGAAAACCAGAAAGTACAATATTTAAAGATGCAAAGATTGGAGCAGGTTGCCCATGATCATCCCAATCATGCTCCACTAACTCACTAATTAACTACCTAAGAAAATGGAATAACAATGCAAGGAAGTGTGACTAACTAATTAACTACCTAAGATAATGGAATAACAATGCAAGGAAATGGTAACACAAGTTCCTAAAATACAGAAGCACTAATCCAGGAAACGTTGAAGCCGTATCGGTAATTTAGTTCATGTTTTACTTAATTTAAAAATACTTTTCAACTCTCCCTTATTTATAATCATGTGACGAGTCCTTATAAAACAATAATAATTTATTATTAATATAGTATTACTATTATCAATTATGAAATTACGATTTTAAACTATTTTTTGTTTGATACAAACAACTATGTACAACAGATTAAAGAAATCATTTCCTTCCCTTAATATATCTAAATATATTAGAAAATGAAAGGCAAAACCTTTCCTTAATATCCACTAGTTTCCTTTCTTAGTTTCCTTTTCCTTTCATTAAATGAACCAAACACCCTCTAAAATAAATATATAACCTCTATTTAAGAAAGTGTTAACGTTTCAACTGGATAATTATTATCTTGTATTACACAAATGAGGTTACAACATGCAGTCTCAATAGAGACTGATTTTACTCACAAATTACATACATTTATTTATGAACTCACACATAACTTAATAGTATGAAAAGAAAGGTAACACGTAAAAAATCACATAGATGTGAATTTCCTTATTTCAATCATAGCTTTAGTAATTAAGTACGTTTAGGGCTCGCTTTTGGGAGCCGTGTTTGTAAAAAGTCTCCTAATAAGTACTTTCTGCAAACACGGCTTCCAAGAGTTTTATCACAGGGCCGAGCGCGCTCTAATAGAGCTTGCAGATTCATGGATGATCGGATTTAGGTGCAGACCAAGTTTGAACGAAAGTTAGAACAAGACCCGTTGTAGCCCCGAGAAAGGCGAGAAAACTCCAAGGACTTGAAAAATACTTATGATATGCTTCAGCCATCCATCTCTTGTAGCTTGTATTTATGTGCTTTTGCATTTCTTTCTTCACCTCCGAATATATCTCGGAATTTGTAACCAAATCCGTTGCTATTACGTTGAAAATATTCGCTAGTTGCTCATCACTTCCAAGCAAGTTGAGGATCACATTCTCCTGCCGAAGCTCCTTTACATCTTCTGCCTGATCGATAAGCGAATCAAGAAGGCATATATAGGAAGTAACCTCAAAATCATTACAAAACTCGGGGCACATCTCATACGCTACCAAATTCAACAACTTTGGTTGTGTTGAATCATCCACTATGATCCCTGGTATCTCAAGCGTACCCCATAATCCGCGTTTGAACTCTATGTCTAACCCTTTTCGTGTTTCGCAGCGTTTCACGTATATTCCCGTCATCTGGAGCTCCTGGACATTGCGAAACGTCGGCCACTCCTCCTCCGCCTCCTCGTCCTCCTCCACCCGAACACTGGTCGACTTGTTGCCGCCCATGAGAAGTGCCCTTCGGAGGAGGTCAAGGAGATGGTGCGGTAACGGGTCTAGCGCAACGTCCTCGCGGCTTTTTGGCATCACCGATGCATTCATTCCTACAAAGCGCACGATGGCTTTTCTTAGGATTTCGCCTTTTTGGTTCTTGCTCGTCAATAGGTCTAGAACCTTGAAAGGTAGTTGGTTCTCGAGCAAGAACACGTCTTGCTGAGCGAACGCCACAAGGTCGTTTTTGATATTCAGCTTCTTCAAAATCTGGTGTTGCGGGTGAACCACGTGGTGAATGAAGTGAAGAACCGCACATCCATCGATGAAAAGAATCCATGCCAACTCGGTACGGGAAAACCGCCTTATGACTTCCTCTGAGTAGCATAGGGCCAACTCTTCGATGTTGGCTGCGACTAGTCCGTAGAGTTCCTCTACAGTGAAGCCACTACTTTTGATGAAATCCTTTGCTAGTTTCGACTTGAGTTCTTCGGCTAGCTGCAGATTGGATTCCCCATAATGGATAGGGCCAATCGAGACACCGCGTGGCTCGAAGTATCGAACCAATTTCTCGCGATTTCGAAGCATCAATGGAACTTTCCGGATTACTGGTTTTTCGAGTCCCGAATCATCTTCTGTATGAGCCAAATATCTGATTTTTTCTTCGTAACTGCTGCTGGGGGTTACAGCTACCCTCACCATCTTATTTTTATTTATTTATTTATTTTTGCTTGGTATGTGCAATGGAAAGTGTTTTGAGGGATTATATATATATATATATATATATATATAGCAATGAGCATAGAGCACAAGAGTTTACTAAGAGATCAAGAAAAGTATTATTTTAATCATTTTTCAAAAAAAAAAAAAAGTATTTTAATCATTGCACTTTTAAACTTTTGTGTTCTCGCAAGTTTAGAATATAATATTATTTTGCGTACCCACGTGGACCTTGTAGTCTAAGGTGTATTAGACAACATTTTACTTGTAAACTGAAGGTAGGTATGGGAATATATTGGACTGAACATAATATTACGAAAAAATATGCAAAAGAGAGAGAAATATGTATGGCTATTTTTCGTGTCTATCATTTTACCACACAAACAACTCATAAGAGAAAATCTCTTATAAATTTTCATTTTACATTTTACATTTCACATGTCGCAATAATTTTTGCATGTTCGTACTAAGTTTTCCCTTTCCTTATTATTACAAACAAATTATTGCTTGATGGTGTCCGTAACCATTTTTTTAGGAACTTATTGTGAATCTATTGATATCACTTCTGTAATTCAGTGATTATTTTTTTGCTGCGAAAAATTGATCATGAATTCATTAACATGCACCTGTTTTTAAATGACTTGTCTCTTTGAACCTTTCTCTCATTCAACGATTGAGGGCTAATATAAAATTAATTAAAATTTTCTCATTCAAATTAAATAGTCATTCATTCTCCAATCCTTGGATAGAAGAAGGGTCGTAAGAGCCAAATTCTTTTATAAATTGCCCCATCTATTTTGCTGCAGGATTGGCGTCTATATATGGCAAGCATTTCAAATATATTTTTTGAATAATTGATAAATATTAAGACACTGATTTTCGAATCCAAGATCCTCTTTACATTGGAGTAATTCAAATATTCTTACAATTATTTGTTTCAATTTATGTCATTATTTGCTTTTGTACTTTTGGATCGAAAATTTTCATAAGTTTACCAGTGTACCACTTTTAATGGTCGCTTATTATAACATTTAGGCTATCTCTCTCAGTATCACGTGTCACCTTGCGATTGGTTTGACTTTCTAAAGATATCAATTTTTTTTATTTTTGTCTCTCGATTGTGGCATATGGCATGAGGGGGCTGAAGTATAATTTTTGCCAACTTTAGGGTTGAAGTGTATGTTTTCGCCAACATCAAGGGACTTATTTTAAGTCATGCAAGTTTAGGGCAACATTTGTTTAAAGTACCAACTTTAGAATGCTAAATATGTACTTTATCTAACATTTACTATTATATTATTTTCAGAAATGATAAAGAAGCATATATGCTTATAAACTTGTATTACAAAGCTACATAGCTATAATACTAAACCATTGTCTAATAATTTTGATATAATCAGATTACTGGTTGATAAAATATTTTCATGATTGACATATATGTTATCTACGAATCTCGCGGACCGACCAACCATAGAACCCTGTTCAAGTAGAACGCATTAGTTTGTACAAATATATGTCGAGAAGCCGTAACAATTGGAGCATTAATTGACTAGAAGAGAAGCCGTAGATTTGTTTATTTAGGATAACATATATAACTGTTTTGACAAATGACATATAATAAGAAAGTAAATGAAACAAAACGAAAACTAAGAGAATGAGAAAGCGATAAACCAGAAATGAAGAATGCTTTAATAATATTTTATAGAATAATTAAGATCTAAATACAAATAAGACATTTGATTTTTCCTCTAAGTTACAGATTTAAGATTCCTTTAAATAAATCAAATCATTCATAAACTGAAAGTAAAAAACGATATGTTTAGGCAGTTCCTCGGGTATTGTTCAACGAACAACCCGTCGTCGTACATCTGCCGGCGGGATAGAGAGTTGCTTTATTAGACGGCACCGAAGACCAGAAGAATAATACAAGCTCCAATTTCAAACTATCTCAGGTCCAAAAAAGTTTCTCTCAAACGCAAATAACCAAAACTAATAGAGATTTCAAGATCAAGAGATACAGAACCAATAAAGCGAATACACAGCCAAAGTAGAGTAGAAATATAAAAGATATCACCGCCTTTCATGAAAAGAGCTGGAAACTTCATCGCTAAAGACACCGGAAAGGAGAAGAAGACGATCTCAAAAACCCTTAGAGAAGAAAAACGTCGTGTAACTGACTCCCCATCTCATAACCCTAAATCTCTGTTAGTTCTCTCTTAAATACCTCCTCCAAAATTGTAAAACGCTGCGTAGAGAACAAAGTGCAGCAGCTGAAGTATTAGTCCATCATTGATAGATGAAAAATGAGCTTGGGTTGGGCACTACAAGGAGCACCACTCCAACAATACATAATATTGATAATAAGTAGTTGACGGCTTGACGCTACTACCTTCGATAAGGATATCATAATTAAGGATCTGTTTAGGACTGCTTTTCCAAGCTGCTTTTCTCAAAAGCTTCATTTTGAAGCTTTTCTTAAAAGCAGCAGATTATAATTTTGGAAAAGCTGTTTTGGCAGTTCTCAACTTTTTGATATAAAGGATTAAAATGCACTTTCAAAATAAAAGAAAAATAGTGTTATTTGAAAAGTTTGTAATACCAACTTTTAGGGACAGTAGCTCCGACAGTAAAGTAAAAAGAAACTAAAACACATGACCTGAAAGAAAACGTACATTTCAATGATTACACTTTTAAATATGTTCTCTGCAAGTTTGGAATATAATATTATTTTGCGTATCCATGTGGACCTTGCAGTCTAAGGTTTATTAGACAACGTTTTTCTTGTAAAGGTAGGTATGGAATATTGGACTGAACATGATATTTCGAAAAAAAATGGTAAAAAAAGAGAGGGAGAAAATTAGGTATGGCTATTTTTTGTGACTATCATTTTACCGCACAAACAATTAGACCTAGGAATGGGCTGGGTTTAGGCGGGTTCTGGCTGAATTTAATCGGGCCTAGCTAGAAGTTATATAACTTAAGTTCGGTCCAACTCATATAAAATATAATTCGAGTTCTGTAAGAATGGGAGAATTATACAAAACATCGGGCTTTTTACATCCCACCACAATCTAATAGTTGAAATTTTATCTACATTTAATTAATTATCTATTTATCATTTATTTGACGGTTAGATCATATTGGGGTGTTAAAAGCCAGGTGTTCTATATAATTTTCCGAAAGAATGACATCTTTCTTGGCTGGTTTCCGGCAGCCGTAGAGCACGACTTTCACTTTCTTTGGTATTTTTTCTTCTGTCTCCATACTTTCGTACTTAATTTTGGTCACTCTCAACTTCAATTGGGCGATTTATTTCAGTTATTTGTAAAAATAAATACTAACTTAGGAAAAACAAGTGAAATTTATTTTGCATAAATTTCATTCTTTTCATTTTCATTGTACTTTTACTTTATTTTGAAAAATTTTGATTTTTGATAAACTGTTTCAAGGTGTTTTGTTTACTTTGTTTTTATAGTTATCGTCAGATTTATTTACATATACTTTGTTATTTAATCGTTTTACGTAGGCTAACCATGTTTGACTAGTCTTCCAATAGTTGACTAATGTATACATTCATTAGATGGGTATAAAAATTCTGAGGTGACTTCGTGTTTTTGTTATAAAATATCCATATTTTATTCTTCAAAAAAAATATCCATATTTTGATTTCCTTCACTGTAAAATAAGTTATTTCATCATTTAACCCAACAGTAAAATAATTAAGTAATGCTTACTTTTTGTTTATAGTTTTAGAAATTAACAAAAAGACTTTGAGCCTGTTGTTTGTAAATAACAACGTGATAATATAGAAAAGGGTTAAAACCATCACAAAGTTGGAAAAGATTTGTACAAACCCAAAGCTACGGTTAAAGGTATAGATTGTGCACTAAAAAATCATGATACTAAATCACTAAACGTATGAGAACAACATTAATTCTTTACCTCCATTTCTTTTACATGATCCGATTGCTCAAAATTCTTTTATCAAGCCTTTAATTCGACATTTTTGGGTATCCATTAGTTACATGTTACTAAAGTGTTATTCTTTTCAACTTATTTTTCATTCACTTCACTTAAATTTGTTTTTGTTCAATTCATATTCATTAAATTTCCATTCAGTTCAGTTTCATTAAGTTTCTATTAATATTCAAAGGTCAAATACATACTTAGCCCCTGAAGTTGGCACTTCTTTTACTGAATCGTTCTCTTGAATTTGCAGGAGTCAGAGCAAGCTCCATGAAGTTGGAAAAAATGTGCACATCAGCTCCCTGAAGTTGACAAAAACAATCCCTTCAATGCCACGTGTTACATTTTGAATTGGGAGACAAAAGTAAAAAAATTTGGGAATTTTGAAAAGTCTCTAAAAGTTAATTTCCAAATATGTTAACTACTATAGTCTATAAAAGTTAACTATTATAGTCTATGAAAGTATAATTTCCAAATATGTTAACTACTATAGTCTATAAAAGTTCCATAGAAGTTTTACACATAACTTGGATAGACTAAATATATCGGCTACTATATGTGTAAAACTTTTGTATAATAGTTGTATAAGTTGTTAACTTCTATATTTTTATATAAACTACTAGTTTCTTGCCCTCGCGATGCAAGGTTAGATATGTCATTTGTAATCTGATTAAAATTAAAAAGGGTAGATTTTAAGTATATATTAATTAGTAATTATATTTAACTTAATCAACTAACTAAAATTATTTTTTTTTATTATTCATTAAACTTTCTTTTATAAAATATAAGGGTAAAAGAGTAAATTAAGACTTAATTCATTTTTATTGATATATATATATATATAGGTGATGATTACATAGATCAATCACTAATAAAGAAATCAACTTGAATTTTGTTTCAAAGATAAAATGAGATGTTGAAAAAAAAACGGGATAGCAATTTATCCAATAATATCTATGGTTTACAAAATAATGTAAAAATGTAAAAAAGGTCGTTTATTCCATCAGAAACGTAAAAGGAATTAAAAAAATGAGAACCTAAGATAATAGTTATTTGGAAAAAAAATCCAAAAGTATACGAATTTCGATGATGTGGCATCTCGGAAACTCTTCTTTGCTGAACTGGTTTGTTATAATGTGATGGAAACTAAAGTCACTCATTGTATTGTACTGCAGCCAAATGATCCTGGTAATTCTATGCTTAGATTGTCCTTTCGTTTAATTTTCCTTCGCCTTTTGATTCGTTCTTTTCGTTGATGTGTTGTTTTTAATTTCCACTGCTTGGTTTGCTATTCGATCTTCTTAAATGTACGGTTTATCAATTATCATGTGTTTTGGCATAATCTGATAAGTCTAACATTGTTTGCCTAAATACTAAGCATGATAGTACAATTATCATGTTGTTCTATAATGATCCCAATAATGCTATGCTCTTTTTAGTGCTAATGTGCTTGCACTACTAAATCAATAGAAAAAAGCATGCTATACATTATCCAAAACTTATTGAGTATAGTTTTCCATAAATCATCATAGGCGGTTCCACGTTCAAATGCCATGGATTTTACATAAGTATATGTAATACTACTCATGCATTGCAATTGGACCCCAACAAAAAGTTGATATGGACCCATAGATTTATGAAGTGAAATTATTGTTTAAAATAAATGTAATTTTAGACCATAAAAATTAGAGTTTCTTTTACCAAAATAATTTTGACTTCTCCTAATGCTGATTTGCACTTCATTTATTATCCAATTTAAGACATTTTTTAAATGCATCAATAAGGTTTTCTTCTTATTTCGAAAGATAAATTATCCTAGTCAAATAAAAAACTCCAAATTAACTTTATATTTATTTTATCATTCTCATATATTATTCATTTAGTTTTATCACAATATGCGACGTGAATGTTACAATTCATAAATAACTTATGTCTTCTATTTTTCTTAACGTTTTGAATTCCAATGATTGTTTATTTATACATAGTTTAAGAATTAGTATTTATTGAGAGAAACGGAAAAGTCGTGAGTTATTCATATCGATTTTTCTAAAAATCATATATGTGTTAATCTATGGATCCCATAAAACAAAAGTTCTGGATTCGCCACTGTAAATCATCATAGGATGTTGAAAAGTTCTGATTATGCTACGACTGCCTTAAAACTTTATGAAAATGATGAGGTAATTCGAGTTTTTAGTCATGCCAATTTTAGATCGAGTTTTTTCTTACACACGATGCCGGGTATGCAGGATGATGTGGAGTTTGAAGTTGTTGAAGGGTTGGGCCATAGTAGTAGAAGGTTTTTATATATGCCAGAAAATGGCGAAGGGAGGGGTACATGGCTTCATGTTAGTTTCAATGCTAAACCGAAATCTATCGAGGATAAAATTGCTCACGCTCCTGATTACCTTGCTGGCCATTGGGTTTACCAACACCCCAGGGAGCTAGACTTTTAGACCGTTTATGTCGTGTTATTTTGTTTAGCTAAACCATGTCCTCCAACATGTCGAGTTTAATAAGGTATTACACCATGGTATTGAT
>CAOJBJ011720678.1:0-12186 GCA_948291685.1 Euphorbia celastroides | reverse complement strand
GGGCTTTTGTTTGTATGCACCAGCAACGCATTAAAGGTTTTTTTATGAGAGAAAAATTTAAAATTAATTTACCAGTCAACTTTGTCGGAAGTCTTTCTTTCATTGCTTTTTAAGTAGAGGATTATCGTTATCGAGCATTTGTGTAGATAACAAGAATTAAACTTATCCTTATCTTTATCTCCCGTTTTACCATAAAATTGTTGCATGCTTGGTCGCTAATTTGTGATAGATATAGGTACTATGTATGATTGTAATTGTGTAATGTTAAGTATAATTTTGTAGTTATTATTTTGATAATTAAATTTGATAAATTAACAGTAAAATTGGATTTTAATTGGAATTATGAGAAAATTTCAGGTTTATGACAAAAATGAAGTGCAGCTTAGAAAAAGATGGAAAGTTGCTGAAATTGGATGTAAAAAGGATGGATAAAGGAGGTGACGTGACACCAAGCAAGTGGGAGAGAGAGCGGAGAAGTGATGGGAGCTAGTTGATTTTATATTTTTTTATTAATTAAATATTACTTGATGTAGAAGTGGCTACATATGTATTTTGTTGTGGACCAAGTATTTTATGTTTAGATATTTTTCGTTTTTGGGGAGATATTATATAGAACATCTTCTTCCCTTCACCTTCATTATCATTTCTGTAATAAAAAGGGACGGAAATTACAGACATATCCTCTCCTCATCCATTAATGGAGGAAGAGGTTTTCTTGTAAATATGTAGTGATAATCTATAGTCGCAGCCTATCCCGGTCAGCAGACGATAACCTTGCAAGATTGCTGTAATGTTTTCCTCCCTTTTGTGTATATGTTGAATGTTGCTTTGAGTTATGGTTTTTAATGTGTGTATGCTTACATGAACCTTGATCAAGTTCGTGTCTTAGTTCTGTCCGTGAGACCCAAAAGAAGATAGGATAGAATAGAAACCCTTATTAACACTGATTTTGTATGAGACCCAAAAGGAGATTGCAAAATCTGTTAGCACACTACCTTGGTAGAACTTCTTGCTTAATGTTAGGAGAAATGTGTGTTGAAACCTAGGAGAGATTCATACATTAACCTAAAACCTTGATAGGCCGACAGGAAGTAAGGGAATAAAGGATAGAAGGGCTAAACCATTATCTTTAATCATGTTTTGCATGTCACAAGCTGGAGGAACCTGTTAGAGTAGTTTTGTGTAGGCTGCGGTCTCTTGGTTGTCTATGTCATGACTTGGCAATTTGTTGTAGAGATTGTGCTTGAGGAAACGCTCTTAATGAATTCAATTCATGCTTTGCTATGGCATCAAGCACCTAAGAAAGACTTGTCATAGTGAGAATCACAAGCACACACATATAAACTTAGCCTTGAGGTTGCAGGGGTGACGTCCTAAGATCAAAATGGGATAAGGTTGCATGCTAAGGTTTTTTTTTTATCTTAGATTTATGATTTATTACAAAGTTGTGTGCATATATGAGTTGAAGGACTAGATTGTCTGCTTGTAAAGTAGGTTGTGATGTTGCTGTCTTAGGTAGTCATTTATATTTATGCAATCTTAGTTTAGGAAAACCCACAATTTATTTATAAAGAAACCCTTCACCCAATTTATAGGAAAATCTCACTCTCTTTTAGCTTGCTCCCTGTGGAATACGGGTTTGTGCTCACCGAACTACAATCGACCCTAGTACACTTGCTAGGCATTCTGTTTTGAGAGCAACACATATTCCGTGCAGACAAATTTTAATATAAGCTTATTCATAAAACAAATTCTTATTTTACAGTTCTACCAAATCAATTAGTTTGAATGTCAAGAAATTATCTGATTGTTTTAAATTTATAACAAATCGAGTCGATCCTTCATGGTTACAATACCAAAATAATTAGCTTGAAATAATTGAGACACTTGGTCAAGTAGATGCTGATAATTGTTGTTGTTTACTAAGAATTTATTTTTATATATAATAATAACTGAATGCTTGCAATGTTTTTTCTAAGTTTGAAATACAAAACACAATTATTTCGAAAATTGCATAATAAAAGTTCCGATTACTCGGATGATTCAAGCAAATTGCAAACTCATTTGAACATACTCCAGCTTGCAATTTGACGAGTGGTCCAGCCAGTTGACAGATTAAAAATCGACCACCTGAATTTGGATTATTATATTCTATCGTGATAATATATAATTGACTGACATTGATACTTGCGTTTAAATTAATCAATAAATCCAAAATTTTCGATCTCGATCTGATCATAATCATAGTATAAAAACAAGACAGAACAAGTCAAAATAAACAATTGCAAAGCTGTGTAAATATAGTGATTTTGCGGGGTAATGGGGTTTTGCCTCTTGAGGGGGCAAAAAGTGAGTGTTTTGATTCCGGACGGAGCATGGGACTGCCAGCTTATTAATATTTGCTTCGACCTGCCCGAGGCTCAACTTATTCTGGGTACTCCATTGCCCTCTATCTCTAGAGATGATAGCGTTTTTGTGGGGTGTATTCAGTTAGGTCAGCCTATCGGATTCTATCTATGGAGCGCTCTTCTGGTCTGTTGGTTATCAACTTCATGTGGAACAAGTTGTGGAATCTCGCTGTCCCTCTGAGATTGCGCAATTTTATTTGGCGCCTTATCACTGATGTCTTGCCAACAGGGCCGTTCCTGAGGGTAGACCAGAGGTGCGACGGCCTAGGGTCCAAGGTTAATAACTATAATATAAATTTTGTCCATAGCCAAAGCCAATAATAACTATAGTATACGTGCAACTATCTAGCCATGAAAAATAGGTATGATTTTCTTTCCAAAATGAATTAAAAAATAAAAAAAAAAATTGTTGTTTTGTATATTAAAAGAATTCTACTTTATTTAGGCTGCAGGTTTCTTGGATAATGGCGTGATCTTCTATATTAATGCTAATTGATTACATTATCATGGCGTGATTTTCTTTGTTTTTCTTGGTACTCCATATCTTTAAATAAGAATCCTAACAGACGCAAAATCCATCAACATGTCAGTACTCGTTCCACTTTTCTACTTTCTTCGAATTCAACAGCTCCAATCGTTCATCTTGTCCTTCAACTTCAAGTCCGAAAATCATCTTTTCCTGTTCTTCATTTTCTGGTTGATTCCCCTTCAGAATAAGAGGTAGTGAGGTAAAAGAAAACTAAATGTAAATTGTATATAACTTTTATTTTTTATTAATTTCAATTAATTTATTTATTTTGTTTGCAGATTTATGTTTCTTACTTCTTAGTGGAGATTATTTTCAAGAATCTAGACTTTGAAGTATTCCAGGTGCATTTGTTCTTGTTATATTAATTTATTGTTATAGTGTTATTCATTATCTTATTTGTTGATGAGATGTTGCCTAAAAAACATTTATCTGGGAGTGAGAAAAGAAAAAAACGAAAAAGAGAAGAGAACTTTGTGAAATCACAGCAAGGAGCTTTAGATAAGTTTGTGCTTAAGAAAGTAGATTCACGCAAAAGTTTGGATAAATCAGTGGACAATTTGGATGAAACAAATCCGAAAGTAAAAGTGCTAATCTTGAAAATGAAAATGATGAGGCTAATCATCCAGTTGATCATATTATGCCAAATGCATCTAATATTGAAAGCCTAGACATAGGTAAAGAGAAAATACTTCCTCATTTGGACATATATGATCCTGAAAATTGGGAGAGTGTTGATTTAGCTAAAAGCCTTGCACTTGAAATGGATGTAGAGCTTGATTTTCCCATAAAACGATAATCGGTTCGAAAAAACCATTTTGGGGAGAATAATGATAATGATTTGGTTCAATCCCCTGAGGATTCATTTAGAAATAAGTACTTTTTGGTTGTGATTGATTATGCAATTGAATCTTTGAGCAGTTGAAGGTATTTGAAAGCATTTTGGGTTTTTATATAATTCGAATAAGTTAAAGTCATTGGATGATATTGAGTTAAGAGAATGTTGTGTAAATTTTCATTCCACATTTTCTTATAATAATTTTTCAGATGTTGATTTGGGTGATCTTTTTTGTGAATTAAAGATATTGCAAATGACTTTGCCTGCAGAATTTTTATCCGCCACTGAAATTATGAAGTTCATAAACAATGCTGATTGTTATCCAAATGCTTCAATTGCCTATAGAATTCTGTTAACTATGCCCCTGACTGTAGCATCAGCTGAAAGAAGCTTTTCAAAGCTTAAATTGACAAAAACATATTTGAGATCATCAATGTCACAGGAAAGGTTGAATGGTTTATCAATTTTATCTATTGAGAAAGAGATGCTAGGAAAGATTGATGTTGATGTCTTGATTAATGATTTTACTTCTCAAAAAGCTAGAAGAAGTAACTTATTATTTTAAAAGGTATCATATTTTTCTGGAGCATTTTGATGCATTGTGGGATGCCTAAGATCTTATATTTACACTTTTTTGCTGCTGTTACAGCCACTGGAATTGCATGGTCACGCTACAGTATTGTAATCTATTCAGTTTAAAAATTGAAATGGCTGCAACAGGACTCTATCAGCTTTCACTTAAGTTACAGTAAGTTTTCTTTTTTCAGTTATTGCTCATTTTATCTGTTTCCTTCTACAATGGGCAGTTATCGATGTTTTTAGGCCATTGATGCCCCAAGTTTCTTTGCCCCGGAAAATAAACTGCACGTAGTAGTAAAAAATTTAAATTTTTTGGTAGAGAGCCTAATCTTCTATTGTTGCGGCTCTAGAACATCTAATCTATTTAGAAAGCGTATTATACATGTTTCTCTAATATCTACAATAGAGTTAATGTTGCAGTTATTAACTTCTGAACGCATTTTTTGTGTGATTCCAGGCACAATTACTTCTCTAAGGAAGAAGCTGCTGCTGTGAAAGAATAACGATGAACATCTGCGTGCCTTTATCTATGTCTTGCTTTTGCTGTTACAGTTAGAATATTATTTTTGGTTTTGGTTTTGATTTTGAGAGTTTTGTAGGCATATTACATAATTGTTATGTTGGTTAATGAATGTTTTTCTATTTAATATTTATTAGAAAATATTACGAGTTACAAACTTTTACTTGAGGGGTCCAAATATCTTATTTCGCCTATGGCCCTCGAAAATGAAGGACCAGCCCTGCTTATACATAAACATATCAGTTTAGTTCATTTAGATGGCTCCTTTAGTTTAGTTTAGCCCTCTTCAATAGTAAACCACACGCTCTTTTTTCTCATGCACGTTTGATTTTTTTAGTTCCAAAACTGTTTTTCGTTTAATTTTCAAATATCATCTTTTGAATTTTCTTAGGAAACCCATTGAAAAGCAAGAGGAAAGCATTTCTAAACTAGCATTCAATCAATAAAATACAGCCATCACAAAGTTTAATCTTAATCAATATACAAAACTGGATTTCTATTGCAATAAACAATAATATCCAATAAAATTTTCGCTTTAAATAAAGATAGTTTGATTGACCAAAAAACTATAGTTACACAAATAATGTGAAGATAACATGAAAGGTAGGCAGCAGATGCTGATATCTGTACCATAATTGACAATTGGCTCTCTATCATTCTGATTTCCATCATATAAACTCAACCCATCTTAATCAAATCACTTTAAAATCCACCCAAACCCGAAGTTGTTTCATTTCGCTAATGTCATAATGAACTTGCGAAAACGTCATTTTAGATCTTTAACAATGGAAAAGTGCGACAATTTGACCATTAAATATCGTGTGTGAGCTTTGAGTCAGACCTTTTTTTTCCTCTTCGACCATAAATGGATACATCACTTTTAGAAGACAAGCTAGTAAATTATTGAAAAGTCAAAGCATCTGTAGAGACCATTTCAAAATTTAGGAGGAAGTAACGAACTAAGGTAAATTCGTGATAGATTTAACGTATAACATCTTTTACGTAAAACACAATATTAAACGTGATTTGTTAAAAAAATATGACCAAAAGAGTGTAAATTCTTACAATCCTTGTATTGATTAATAAGAAGCACACATATGTATATAACAATAGTAATCCTAATTATATATAATTAGATAGAAATCCTACATACACTAGAAAAGCCTATACAAGATGTATACTCTAATACCCTCTCCAAGTTGTGCTTGGAAATGGACGAATGCTCAACTTGTGCTTGAAAGGAAGAAACAAGCATGTGCAATAGATCTTTTGCTCCTTCTGATAAAAAAAAATACCATATATAAAATATCTATTGAATTTAATAATTCTTGAACACGGTCGATGACACTATTGGTGATGAAACACCATTAAACATTGCTAAATAATCCTTGAATATTGTTTTCACTGAAACACTATTGGACCCATCAACGAAACACCAATTGTATTCGACTTAGGGTTTGCTAACCATAGAATATCACGCAGATTAACTGTTGATTCAAAAGCATCAAAAAGTGGCTGCGAAATGGCAGACATGCTAGCCACCGGCAAGACTAGTCGTCGGGACGTGAGACGGTGGTACTCCAATCACTGTAGTATATGTAGAACTCAAGATTGTTGTCGAACGTTTCTCACTACAACACTAGAAATCAATGTACTCGACGACAAGACTTCAGTCGCCAGAGCGGAAAAAGAAGACACCATGAGATCGTAATTAAAAAGAAAAAAAATCTTGTTCGGAGAACCTCAGTTACAAAAGAAAAGAGCAACTAAAGAACTAGAGGAAACAAGAAAAGAAGAACCAAAATATCTAAGGAACAAAGAAAAAGAAGAACCAAATAACCGAAGAATTAAGAAGAAGAAAATTTAATTTGACATTTTAGAAGAAAGAGAGAAAAAATTGTTTCGAAAGGAGGAAGAAAACAATAGAAGCATTTTGAATTGTCTACATATGAATGAAAAAGAAAAATGTTGGAAAGACGCTAAAAGATAAATATGGAACGAAAAAATAAAAGAGAATTAAAAGAGAAAAAATCATTTGAAACAAAACAAATCAAAACCGAAAAGAGAATATGAAAATAAAAAGAACAAAGAAGAAAAAATTTAAATGATGACAACTATGAAATGAATATTAAAAAACAATAAAATAATGAATTGTAAGTTTGTGGTAGTTGTATAACTAATTAATCTAGTAATAATTAATTTTTATTAGCCAAATTAGTAATATAACCTAATAGAATTTCAAAGTGATATTATCATTATTATTATTATTATTATTATTATTATTATTATTATTATTATTCAAAGTATCCTAATTTTTATAATAAAACTTAAAAAATAAGTGATAAAAAACTAAAATGTAAATAACTATACATATCATTACCCGGATTTCTATTTCCCCCTCAAATACAAAATCGTCTTTCCCCATTTTAGTTCAGCACTGAGTAGCGTACATATTTTATTCTCCCTCTATTCTCTTCTCTCTTCTTAACCTTAATTTAGCGCTTTTAACCGACTTTGCAGTTGGATTTTGATAATGGTTAGGATTTTTTAGGGGAAACTCAGTATTGCTATTGTTCGAAAGATTTTGATTGAGGTTTGACGTTGAAAGGCCCTTTTATTGCTGCAAAAAGATCCAATAATCGATGTTCCTCTTACAACATATTGGACAACATGTTTTCGACAGGAAGGAGGGTGATGGGTTGTCTGTTTGGCTCTGCCTATGCTAGAGAAAAATGGGTGAAAAACTGCGCTTTAAGTGGAAATGTAATAAAGAAAGAGTATTTTCTAAGCAATGAAACAACATTTGCTGATAGGTTGAAGAGAGATGCTTTTTTAAGCAATGAGGCAGTGTTTGCTGATGACTTAAAAGAGGCACTCTTGGTGCTAAAAGGGTGAAAAATTGCGGTTTGGGTGGAAATGTAAAGGTAAATAATGAAACAACGCTTGTTAAGGGCTTGAAGAGGGGTGCTTATTTTAGCAATGAGGCAAAGTTTAATGATAGCTTAAAGATGAGCACTCTTGGTCTTGATGTAGATGGGTTGAAAGGAAGAACTTTCTCTAGAACTTTTAGTAGTTCTAATAATCCTTAGAATTTGGTGATTAATTTTAAGGTTGTTAGAAGAATCGACTTCCGATATCTTGGAGATCAACTGATTTGAATAGGCAGGAAAGAGAAATGATATATAAAGCATTTGAAGTATATGAAAATATGAAGATGAAAAATGGTGATTTTGATACAACTAATTTTGTTACCGATCTTCATCGATGACTTAAAAACGAGAGTTAGGTTGGGGACTTGATGGATTTTGTCTATATTAATGAAGTCCAAGATCTTACAATGCGACTAGGGACACTTTTCAAACACATCAGCAACTCTTTTGCTAAAGTTTTGAAAAGTAGCACTTTAATTCATTTGGTAAAAATTGGGAAAATTAAGATCAGTAGCAAGACTGGACAAGAACGATTTGCAGAGAAGTAGTCAACAACACTGGGTGTAACTGGTCAGCAAGATAGGTTACTCAACAGAACTGGTCAAAATTGGTCAGCAAAACTAGGAAAAACTCTATATTATTTGCACTAAAAATAGCTTTCGGGTCGTTTATCTCATGTGAGCGAGGGTCCACATTGTCCCTCTAACACTTTTGCAAACTCATATAAGAACACTTTAATATAAATAAAAAAAACTCTCAACAAATTTAACATGTGAAATAAAAGCTCTTTTGAAAGTAACTTGAAAATTCAAATTTTCCTACATAATTGGCTTGATTTGATAAGAGGCGCTATTTTAAGGATTGAAGATTCAAGAGAAGGCGCTTTAAGGGGAATTAATAATAGTTAAGGGACATATGAGTTTCAAGTATCAGGTAACGATGTGGAGTTTGAGAGGACTAGTTACTTATCAAGACATTATGATGGAGGACGAGTGAATTATATCAGAACACCATACCATGAAACCACAAAATATCCAGAAGAAAACTATGCGGTGCATTCTATTGATTCAACTCTGTGCCGGTAATCTTTTTGTTTATGGAGGGTTAGTAATTACCCCAAGTGGAGTCCTAATAGACTCCTATATCGGAGGTGTTGGTATAAAGAATATAAATAACAGGAGAGTTTTTGGGTCTCTTTTCTGTGACGAAGTTGAGGTGGAATATTGCTATATGGCTCTTCAAATAGCTATAAAAGGAAAGATATCTATGTCGCCATCTTGTTTGATTTTATTTGTGCCATTGAATGGCTTAATAATGGAAGCATAAAAGAGGTCCCATTACGCCACCAGAACCACGTCTGGGGCTTGTGAAAATACTTCATAGAATTTCAGTTTCTTCATTGTAACAAGGCAACGAACATGGCTGCTAATTTGATGGCCAAGGAAGAATTTCATATCGAATTGACTTTAAGTCCGAATATTTTTGTCATGTGTGGATTAGATGTTCCAACAATAGTATTTGTGGATCTTGATTTGGAATTACAGGTTTATGTTCAAATTATGTGCACAAGGTGATTACTTTTTTGAACAAAAAATAAAATACTTACTCTAGAACTGAGAATAACAACAATTTTGATCACTCTTTTAAACAACAACAAGTATTCTTAGTAACTGGTGATTACTCTTTTAAACAAAAACAATCTACTTCGTCTAGAAATGAGAACAAAAACAATTTTGGTTTCATTTGGGCCTTTGTACGCAACTTGTTTTATTAGTTGACACGTGGGACATGTGTTTTATTAGGCAATTACTTAGACACTTGCCACTATAAATGGCTACAAACGTCAAATTTTTTACTTTTTAATAAAATGATTTAGAAGATTTAGGGCGAAAGAAAGTGAGTAAGGAGAAACATTAGTTCTGATACTATATAAACTCTTACAATTCTTGTTATTGATTAATGAGATAGCGCACACATATATCTAAGAATACTAATCCTAATAATATACAAAATAGAAATATATGAAATATAGGAATCCTACGTACACTAGGAAAGACTATACAATAAATATACTCTAATAAAATGTCTTTCGTTGGTGTTTAGCCAACAAAAATTTAAAGAAATAGTCACTCAATAAAATAAATACGTCGTTAAGAGATAATAAATTTTAATTGGTGTATTGCCAATCAATTAGATTCAAACTAGACTAAAAAAGTAATTACTTAATAAAATATTGGGTAAACTTAAAAAACATATCCTGTGTTTTCACACTTTTACAAAAACATCTCTGAGGTTTATTTTTTTTGCAAAAACACCCTTGTGGTTTCAGAATTTTTCAAAAACATGCTTTTCAAAATTTTAAAACCATATTTGAAAGGGTAATCTTCTTCATTTTGAAGTGAAATTTTACAGGTTTTTTTTATAAAATTAAAATACACATTGGTGATGAATTTGAGATTTTTTTGAGAAGTTTTAATATTTATTTTAATTAAAAATTGATCATAACTTTAAAAAATCATAATAAAATGAAACATTTCTGAAAATTACTCAATTTTTGATAAATAATTCCAAATAATATAGTTAGAATATATGAATGTTGGATTTATTAAAATAACTTGTGTAACATTATCAAATCTGTAATTTTTCAAAAACATACCTTGTGGTTAGCAATTTTTTGCAAAATTTCGAAACCACAAGGGATGGTTTTGCAAAAAAATAAACCTCAAAGATGTTTTTGCAAAAGTATGAAATCACAAGGTATATTTTTGAAGTTTATCCTAAAATATTCATGTCGTTTAAAATTTTGTCACATATTAAGTTTAAAGGTTAAAAGTAAATTTATGATTATAAATGCTGCACGCTTTGAGTCTACGCCCATGTTAGGTGGGGTGAACTTTTTTTTTGTTATTATTATAAGTTCGCAAGATAAATTTTTGTTAAATATATTTTTTTACATGAAAAATAATATTCAACCTAATTTTACAATAGTATTAACACCATATTCATGTTAAGATATTAATTAATATAATCTACTAGTATATGTTATAAAAGTTGATCTTCAAAAATCAATCAATTGCGGAAAGGCGCATAGTATAATGCACAAAAGCTTCAAAATTTCTCGGTGTGTTTGGCTTGAGAATGTCTATATTAGATCGGTTCACAAAATCAATTTCAAATTTACCATCGGTGCTTTTTTTCTTGTATTGGAATTTGGAAATAGGAAAAAAGGAAGCAAAACGAGTAAGAAAATACGGTTAAAAAGGGGAAATTATACAGTGGTTCTGGTCTAAAATTGAATTTTAGACCTAAGGATAAATTTTTATTCAAGAATTCTTTTTAACTAAAAGTAACTTCCCCTTCTTATTTTTAGAAGTCTCAAACGTGCATAATTTGCTTTTAAGGTCCAAAATTCAATTTTGGACCAGGATCACTGTGTAATTTCCCGTTAAAAAGAGAACAAAAATTGCTAAAATCGACTTTCTTTCCTTTTCAACTTATTTTCCATTCAATTCAATTCAGTTTTATTTAGTTTTCTTAAGTTCTGTTTCATTGGACTTCCATTAGAAATCCATCAAATGTCATTAAATCTCAATAACTATAAATAAATTTAAAATAATTTTGGACATTATTTGATTTCATATAAGTTTTAATTTCAATATTTTTCAAATAAGTTTCAATCAACAACTTTTAAATAAGTTTCGATTTCAGTTTTGTTTAGTTCAATTCAATTATATTGTTAGTCATTCAGTCCAAAAGAACAGAATCTAAATTCTGCTTGGTTTGTTCTAACTATATACAAATTTGATCAAGGTTGTGCATCAAATCGTAGCAGCTTGATGGGGAAGTATTAATAATCTTTTGCATTCACAAGAATTTAAATTCAAGATAAGTTGTTTACTGCTTAAACTAACCATTTTTAATAAATAATTTCATGTTTCTTTTTTGAGGAGTTAAAACTTCTACAAAAGAGATAGCAAATATATAGCATATATAAAATTATTTTTCTGTAAAGATTCTATAGCAACATTGGAAACTAAAGTATCTAGGTTTGAACCACATTCAGATGGGGTGAGGATTTTTTTTTTTAATTTAATGTAAGTCTATATGAAATAATTTAAAAAAAAAACATTGGCAAGGATGACACAAGGCGGAATGAAAAGCAACTTTTAGTAAATTTCCGGGTATTATAATATAGGCATGATCGAGCAAGTACGAACTTTGATTATTTAGCATGTTGAGGAAAATTAATGCCAGTGTCGACCTACTAGCATTAAAAAAATGCCAGAGTCGAACCATTTTATATTTTATTACAAATTGTAATATATTAAATATAATGGTACTTTATTTGCAGATAGTATATGATAAACTGTTCAATGTATTTGGTA
>CAOJBJ011718754.1:0-14241 GCA_948291685.1 Euphorbia celastroides | reverse complement strand
ATGGTGTGGCGCTTGAGGCGGTTTCGGTCCAGGAGGTTTTGTTGGAGAATGGAGCAATTCAGAGGGCTGTACCCCATGAGGGTGCAATCCAGGCGGTTGCAGTTGAGGCGGCTTGAATGTTTGTTGAGGCGGATTAGTGATGTCCCCATCAAATGCTTCCACCTGAAAACATCGCCATTGCAGCAATTGAAAGCTTCATTTTTACCTCTGGGATCAACTGCTGGCCATATCTGCTGTTCAGCTATCAAATCAGCATCTGATACAAACCAATTTCTTTCCCCAACTTTCTTGATTCCCTGGAAAAATCAAAGGCAGCCCTTGATGCTTGCAAAAATCGCTGCATAAACACACAGAGTACTCACCAAATTGATTAGAGAAAAAGGAGAGAACCCGAAAATCACCCCTGGCCTGTGAATTGACCATGTCAATCCTCTCTTAGGCATTTCGTCGAACAGTATGTCTTCAAGTGTGTAATAGAAGTTTACACCTTCAAGCCTCGGAAGATCCTCTCGCCATGGACATTCATGAGGCTTGAATTTACCAAATGACTCGAATGGACCGCAGTATTGCTTTATTCCAGTGACCAAGCTGATGTGCTGGAAATTTTTGGCAACTGGGATTACTGTTTTCAGCACATTTTTTAGCATTGACCCATTGATTTGGCAGTTTTGTAGCTCGGTTTGCCCAAGCAACATAGAAAATGTGGGTGATGTCTGTTAAAGGTGAAAGCTTTTGGAGGGTTTCTTCTTCATTTGAGACATCACATTGAATGTATTTGATTGGATGATTTGCCTGCCAGGTTGGCTGTGGGCGGCGGGCAACGCCATAGACCTTCCAGGGGCCGCCGGGGGTGTCTTCTTGTGGTAGGATTTCAACCAAACTGTTGCCAACTATGCCGGTGACTCCAATTATAAGGGCCATATTTTGGTACTTGTTTGTTGCGATCTTATCATCTTGTTCATCCTTTTTCTGTTAGGCATTTCATCACATGAGATGAGAACTCAAAGAAACTATTAGTATTAACATTATCAAGCTTTACATAGTCCTGTTAATGCTTGGCCTAGGGCCTATAAATAAATTTTCAATATTACCTTTTTTGTAAATTAAGTAGTAAAAGTTTATTAATTTTACGGAAATATGTCAAACTTTTACATATTATTACAATTTTCGCGAATTTCCTTGATATATTATTAAAAGTTCGTTTATTAAAATACAAAGGTTTATAAAAACTAGAAAATAGTATAAAAAAATATAAAATTAATATATATTTTATTTTTGGGATGGACTTGAGTTGGGCTTAGCTATTTATATAAGAACCAAGGTCAGCTCATAGAACATTGGAGTGTTTTGGGCTTAGACGAAGCTTTTCATAACAAAATGAATGTTTGATACCAGCCCATGAGAGCGAGCTTGAGTTGGGCTTGCGAACAAGTCTAGTAGTGGCTCGGCCACATCAGCACTAAGAGCTCGTTGAAATTGCTATTTCAGCTAGTGTCCATTTACGAGGGATGTTATAATGGAAATTTTATAGAAGGGTCTTGGACCTAATTAGGTCCTGTGATCCAATGAATCACATTTTTTCAAAAAATATTTAACTTAATGAAAAAGTGAAAAGGTGTGGGTCCTGAATAAATCACAACCTTTAGATTCTTGGGACCTAAACGGGTCCGAGACCCTGTATAAAGCCTCGTTATAATGATCCCCGGGAGGACCTAAGGGGTGAGTGTCACATTCCTACTCAAAAGGATTAATTATTTTAAAAATAAAATAAATAATGATGTGGAGGGTGTGTTTAATGAAAGGTCCTTCCAATGATATGGAAGACCGGGTCCAATATATAATTACCCGTCCATTTATAAACTTGGACTAATAATGTATTTTGGCTTTAAACATTTGAAATTTTTTGTTAAGTATGGTGGCACAGGAAAAGTTTATAAATGAAATTTCTTAAAATAATAATATAATGGAATAATCTCAAACTGGTCTTCGCACTTCTCCCACCACTTATTAGAAATGGAATACAAATCTTAAACATCAAATTTTATTCAAAATTATTTGTACTACTTCATCTGAATACATCGAAAAAGGTGTTTTTTTTTATAGGGAGTCGGATTTTTTTCACACCACTCTCATTCAACTATTATATAAATATCAAAATTTAATTAAATAATCATTTATAAAAAAATCAATGTTTAGATGAGAGTGGGTACAAAACGTTCGGCTCCCTGTATAATTTCTCCCGAAAAAGAGTGCAAAAAATATTCTAAAGACTGAAAATTCAACCAAAAAAGGGATTGATATTCTCTAAAGTTCACGCTAACATACAAAGAATTTTATGCACGAAAAGGAAACAAAATAAATCGACTCCAATGATTTTTAAATATAAAGTTCAGTTTCATAAAAGAACATTAATACATAAAGTTGGAATTCTATGGCGGTAATTACTTGCCTTTGATGCTCCATTGGCTCCGTGCCACCAAGAACTCATTGAATATATGAAAAAGAGAGAGAAAAAAATGTATAACAATGATGGAATTTTATTTTTCTTCGTGTAATCATTGTGGGATATATAATGTGAACTTACTATTCAAATGTCACTATCCACTTGAATGTAAATATGTTTTAAAGTATGTCAGTTAGCAACGAAAATTGAATACTTGACCAAAACTTTAATTGTAGTATGAATATAGTTTACGTTGGAGCTGTTTGGACAGTAAGTTTGATGATGTTTTTTGCTGTTAAAATTTGAAAAGTACATTATTGCAAAATTAAGGTGTTTAGTTGAAGAAAAAAAGTAGTTAGAGGTTTCTTTTATTTTGGATTTTAACAACTTTTTCAATCCTCAACAAAATAGAGTTTTTACATGATGCTTTTATGGTTTAAAATTATTTATCTGATATACCCTTTCAAATAACGTTAATTCATCCGAGATGCTCTTTCATAATATTTCGTATTTTTCTATGAAAAATCAACATCAATTTATTGCAACAATACATTGGACATATAATGGTTTCTTCATCTTGTTTTTTTTTTTTATTTTTTAATTTGTGTTGTTTTCCTTTTTGATTTGAAACCTATGCCTTAATTAGAGTCTTATGGTAACTGTAATTGTATTTGATTAAGAAACTAATTACATAATATATCAATTAATAAACTATACTACTGATTAGATCATAGCTAATTAGTTATATGCACACGTTTTTATGTAAAAAAAACACTTAAAATTTGTTGGCTGATTTTTTACATTACCTGTTATGTTATCATACCCATTTTAGTCATTTTACATTTTTAACCGTAACAACAAATTAAAATTTTACCAAACACTAATTCGGAATCAACAAATAATAACAGCAAACACCAAACCCAAATAATAGCAGTAAATAGCAACAACAAACAACAACAATTTTACATCTCATTTGTAATATATGATACAAAGTATTTACTAGATTTTGTTGAAGTAACTGCGATTTTTACTTCTGGATCATCATCCAATCTTAATAAAGTAAAAAGGGCAGGCCGGCCCTGGGGATAGGCCAGAAGTGCGACGGCTTAGGACTCACGACTAAAAGGGACCCATAATTTTATATTTTATATATTATGTATATGTAAATTTAAGAAATATGAGTCTGAATTTCATATTTACGTATGTGAAAAGAAATATAAATATTATCATATACCATACATTCACTAATGAGTAATGCATCCTCAAAATTGTAACCTTCCCAGGTGTCATCACTAAAGCGCTAACAATAAAGGCCAGCTTAGTTAATAATTCCGGTGATTGGATCGATATACTTATTCTGAATTTTTCAAAGTAAATAAGTTAAATTAATAAGGTGAATTTTAAAATAACTTTTATTTAGTAGTTATGAAAATATATTTCAATTTTTATATGAAAGTTTTTTAATAAACAGGACCCATATTTCATAATTTCGTCTAGGGCCATGAAAATGTTAGGACCGTCCCTAAAAAGGTTATGTGGTTTGCAAAAATAAAGTAATGATAAAATTTACAACTAAAAACATTCTATATATAATGTAGCTAAATATTTGCTATTTTTCTGAAAAACCGATATGTTCCCCCGAAAGAAAAAAGAAATGGAGAAGGCGAAAATTTCGGAGCGAACAACCCAACTAGGTTGGCTCATTCGCAAATCGCTTCGTCATTGATACTATTTGAGAGTTCTAATCCGAAAACTCAATAGGATAATATCAAGAATTGGTAGAGAAATATGATGTTTATTTGTTGTGAAGACTTCAAACTATAAACAATGCATAAGAATTTGCAGAAAACCGTTGCCAAAACCAGCCTCCAAATCTCATATTGATAGTCCCTTAGAAACTGATACGAAACTGCTTTTTGTAGAAAAAAAAAACGAACGGTCGCGTCGGTTTAAAAAATCGTCACGAAAAGACGCGTCCCTTAACACAGAGGCGTCTTTCTGAAATGCAGTTACCCCTAAAAGAAAACAAATTGAGGGACAAACGCGTATTTCGATATTTTCCTTGAATAATATATTTTGGGGAACAATAGTATTCCAACTACGAGGATGCCAAAAAAATACAAGTTGCTAACCTTTGACTTTGTAAAATTACTAAACAAAATAATATTTTATTATAAATATTTGTTTTGGTCAAGACGTTTTTTATTCGTTCTGATTTTATGTCTGTATTGTTTGTTTTGGTTACCAATTATTATTTTATGATAGGTATTTTTTTAGAGTAACTTTTCAAAATAACTAAGAATTTGTTTAGATTGATCCCAACTACTGCCCTATTTTACAAACCTTTTTTAGTTTAGATAATACATTTTGGTCTTTCATATTAATTAATTTAAAATTATTAAAACTTGCTTTTTCAAGTCTAAAATATATTTCTTATGGGAAAGCTTCATAATGAAGCTTGAAAGGATATCAATAAACACTTATTAGATGCAAATAATCACTTAAAACTACGTTCTTTTGATGCTGAAAATTTACAAACCTGCTGTCAAAAGGTGATAAAAATTTACCAAGGGGGTTATTGAGGGAAAATGAGATCTTATTATTGAAGAAGAAGATGAAAAAGACTCGATGAACTTTTACAGTGATCGGTTCTACTTGTGCAGAAGTAACTGAAAAATAACAAACTCAATGATGACGTATTCACTGAGCTGAGCTGGCATAACTAACTGCCATTCAGTTGAAAGTGGCGAGGACTCTCTTTGATCAAGTCTGCTTCATCTAATGCACAGCTCACCCAACAACACAGACACCCGAAAATATGAGCTTGACTGCACTAGCCCTTTTGAAAATGTAAAATTGGAAAGGTAGGAAACAAAATTCCCAAGATTTACTTTTGGAAAATTTTACAACTCAACATTAAACTACACTTCTCATTTTTCCTAAAATAATTTTCTGGCAAAAACCTAAAATTTTTCACATCTAAAGAAGGCCTTAATTTTTTTTTCTTTTATTTAATATATTTTGGGAAATTGTGATTTATAACCAAAATTTAAATTTTTTTTCATATTTACCCCTTAATTACTTTCTTAACATTCCATAACCAAAATTAAACTTTTACTTGCACGTCCTTCTCTTCTTTATCCTGTTTCTCTTTTCCTTCAATAGTAGTGGAGCTCTTCGATCTTTTTCTCCTTATTTGTGTTTGTTTGCCTTGTTCTCTAGGTATCATCCTTCTCTTTCTCACTGATCTCTTCACCTCGTTCTTCTCTTTCTCATCGATCTCTTCTCCTTTTGTGTTCGTTTTTCTTGTTTTCCAGATCTCGTCCTTCTCTTTGTTCTTCAGATCCCGTCCTTCTCTTTCTCATCAATTTCTTCTCCTTTTTTTCTGTTTCGTTTGCCTTATTCTTCATTTTTATATTCTTTTTTGTTGATTGTTGCTTTTGATTTCGATTTATCTGTGTGCTTTTTCGATCTAAAATATGAATACCTTTTCTTCTATCTCGGTGCATGATGGTATACAGTGATGCATGTTGACATCTGTTGTTATATCCTGAATATAACATATTATATCATGTTATATCATGGATATAACATGTTATATCTTGGATATATATATTGTATTATATTCAGGATATAATAGGGTATATCAAAAGAGGATGATGAAAAAAATGCAGAAATCAAAGGAACAAAATGAAAAAAACAGAAGAGAAGAGAATCAAAAAATTTAGAAGTCGATTTCGGGAGTTGATGAAATAGGTTTGTACGTACAGGAACATACCATACTGAGTTTGGCCTTTTAATTATGGTTACAAAAGTTATGAGCATAAAGGTTGGTTGAAACTAAAACTTAAAATTAGTATATTTTTTTATTTTTCCCATAAATTTGGATTCAACTTTTGGTTTAGATGTTCTGGGGTATCAACCTATAGTTGAGATGTCCGATCCTAAACGTAAGCGGTTGCTTGTTCAAAATTCAAGAATGATGGTAAAATCTAATATTCCTACTACAGCTGGGCGATGCCTTCAAACACCCGAAAACAACCTACGTGTCTGGCAGCACCGCCTCTTTTTAGAATGTAAAACTTGGACAAAATTTTGGACAAAAAATCTCAGTGTGTACCTCAAGTTCAGGAAAAAGACAAAAAACCAAAAGGAAAAGGTTGAACAAGGAATATTCTGATTTATCATATATTTATCATGAAAAAGATTCTATTCCATTGCTAAACCAAGAATATTCTTAAAAATTGATTAATTAATCTATTCCATTTGAGGATCATGGAAAGTTATAAGCAACAACAATGCAATTAATCAAACACAAATTAACCCAATTCTTCCCTTTTCTCAATCAATTTTTCATCTAAAAAAAATGGCTTGTTCAATAAATTCTGAAAGTGAGCATGTAGCAGTTTTCACATATCCATTCACTAGCCATCCATTTGTTATCTTTAATCTGATAAATAGCTTGGCAATTTCAGCTCCAAGTACTCGATTTACGTTCTTCAATACTCCAAAATCGAACAAAAATCTCTTTTCCTCAAAAAATACTGAAACCGCCCCTAGCAATGTCCATATTTTTGACTTGGATGATGGTTGTGTTCCTGAAGGTTCTGATCTTCTTCAGGAAATCAATTGCTTCCTCAGAGTCATGCCAGGTAACTTTAAACGGGGCATAAATCTAGCCGAGACTTTGACTAGTCAAAGGATTACTTGTTTCTTGACCGATGCTTTCTTTTCTTCGGCTGTTGCTGACATGGCAGAAGAGAGGAATGTTGGTTGGATCGGGTTGTGGGTACCCGCACCTTACGCCCTTCCAGCTTTCCTCCACATGGAATACATTCAACAGATTTTTGATGATTCTGAGAATCCTGAAGACTTGGTCCTGGATATAGTTCAAGGGTTTTCTACTGTCAGGTATTTGGACTGCCCTGCCGAGAAGTAATTGAACTGATTCCCAATTTAAGCGACTCAATGGAGCCAACAAGGCTGTTATTTCTATCAATGGTACAAAATATACATCGAGCATCAACCATTATCTCAAATTCATTTCAGGAACTCAATCCTGATGCCCTTGTCGATCACCTAAGTCCAAATTTCAGAATTTACTATTTTTGGGCACATTGACCTTATCCGAGCTGTCGATATCCTCCGTTCAAGACAAGACAGGATGCTTGTCTTGGCTTGACAGGCAGAAACCCGAAACTGTTGCATTTATAAGCTTCGGAACAGGTTTCAGTTGCCCTCCAGAGGAGTACTCAGCTTTAGCAGAATCTCTCGATGCTTATGGAATCCCATTTCTCTGGATTCTAAGCAATGAATCAAAAGATAATTTGCCTTCAGGGTTCCTCGACAGGACGAGAGTGAAGGGAAAGCTCGTTTCGTGGGGGCCACAAAGTCAAATACTGAGACATCCTTCGGTTGGTGTGTATGTGACTCATTGTGGATACAATTCGGTCCTTGAAAGCATTATCGGGGGAGTGCCCATGATTTGTAGGTTGGTCTGGACAGATAATCATATGACTGCAAAGATGATTGAAGAAGTGTGGGAGATTGGTGTGAGTTGAAAACACTATAGAAAATGAACAATTTCAAGATATTTCATTAGAAAATATCTAAATCTCTCAATCGAAAAAAATCAGCAATTAAAGGATTATTGATCGCTTATTTATACAAAAAGAGAAAAGTAAAACGATGCCGTTCTGTTGTAACAGCTTTTCCCGTCAAAGGTACTCCATGGATTGCCAGCCTGGACAAGTTGGTTAGGGAGGTTGTTACGCGAATGCCAGCTCAGCTCTGCTTACGGTGATGAGTTCCCACTTGACGATAGCTTCTCTTTCAGTCCCCCCTCACAATGAACATTCTGTGAATTGTGAACAAAGGACCAGAAACCAAGTTTGTGTAAAGCAGTAGCCATTTGATGAAGAGCCAAAGGTTTAGTGAACAAGTCTGCCAATTGTTGGGAAGAAGAAACTAGAACTGTGCGAATGAAACCAGAATCAACTTGATTGTGAACAACATGACAGTCGATTTTCACATGCTTCGTGCGTTCGTGAAACACTGGGTTTTTACTGATGGCAATAGCAACCTGATTGTCACAATGAAGCACAATAGGAAGAGGAACTTGAATTTGAAAATCCTGCAGTAGATACGATATCCACTGAAGTTCACAAACTGTATGGCCCATACTACGATACTCTGCCTCTGCGGTGGAACGACTCACAGTGGATTGCTGTTTGGTTTTCCAGGAAATGAGAGAATCACTAAGAGAGATACAGAACCCAGTAAGAGATTTTCGAGTCAATTTGCAACGTCCCCAATCAGTATCACAAAAACTGTTGAGAACTAGAGTAGATTGTGAAGAATAAAAAATGCCAAAATCTTGAGTGCCTTTTACATATTTCAGCAAGTGAATGGCAGCTTGCAAGTGTAGTTGAGTAGGACACTACATAAATTGACTTAGCTGCTGTGTGGCATAGGAAAGATCAGGTCGTGTAAAACCAAGATAGAGTAATCTACCTATGATTCTTCTATACTGCTCTGGATCAGTGAGCAATGGACTTGATTGAGTGAGATCAAGTGAGGCACAAAATGGATTGGCAACTGGAATTGCTCCTGTTAATCCTGCATCAGCAACAATATCACGAGCATATTTTGTCTGAGACAAGAATATCTCCTGAGAAGTTCTGGAAAGTTCAATTCCAAGGAAGTAGGAAGCATCTCCCATGTCTTTGATGGTAAACAGATCACGCAAAAGAGACTTGATCAGGGTGATCTCTACTAAATCATTCCCTGTGAGAAGGATGTCATCCACATAGATGATTAAAGCAGTAAATGAATTACTGCTGCTTTTGGTGAACAAACAGTGATCGTGAGAAGATTTCTGAAAGCCATGATGACTTAGTTGGGAAGACAAATCCTTGTACCATTACCGACCTGCTTGCTTAAGTCCATAAAGAGACTTAATCAATCTGCAAACTTGGCCTAGAACTGCCTTAGTATAACCTTGAGGGGGCTGGAGATAAATCTCTTCTTCCAAATGACCATGCAAGTAAACATTGTTAACATCAATCTGATGTAAATGCCAGTTGCAACTAGCTGCAATTGCGATCAGTAGTCTAACTGTAACTGCACGAGCAACAGGGCTAAAACTTTCATTAAAATCAACCCCGAACTGTTGGTTATAACCCTTTGCCACTAATCTGGCTTTATATTTGTCCACCTCCCCATTGGGTTTGTATTTAACTCTGTATACCCATTTGGATGCAATGGCTTTTTTCCCTGGCGGAAGAGTAGTGAGTGTCCATGTGTGATTGGCTTCTAGTGCTGCCAACTCAAGATTCATGGCTTGAACCCAATTGCTGTCTTTGGCTGCTGCAGTATAGGTATGAGGTTCAGGTATGGTTTGAATTTGAGAGAGGAAGGTTTGGTGATGAGAAGGTAAAATAAAGGAACTCAGGACATAATCAGATAATTTGGCCGGCATTTTCTTATTTCTTATTGGTCTGGAAAATGTGGGAGAAGGAGAAACAACAAATGAAGGAGGGATTGAGTTTGTGTGGGTGTTGGGCAAGTTGTGGGGAAGAAGTTGATGGAACAAAAGAAGTTGATAGAGGATGGAAAGGAAAAATTGTCTCTTTTAAAATTACATCACGAGAGACTATGATTTTATTGGTTTGAAGGTCAAGTATCTTCCACCCTTTTTGGCCAGGGGGAGAAGCCCAAAAACATTACTTTATGTGATCTAGGTTCAAACTTGTCTTTATGAGGATGAGTATTGGTGTAAAAACACTGGCAACCAACGACCTTAATTTTAGTATAGTCAGGTTGAGTACCATGAAGCAAGAAAAAAGGAGAATGCCACTTGATAACCTTACTAGGCAGCAAATTAATGATTGTGGCAGCCATGAGGACAGCTTCTCCCCAATATTTAGAACTCGAGTTAGCCTGAAAAAGCAGTGATCGTGCAATATTCAACAATTGTCTATGTTTCCTCTCAACGATGCCATTTTGTTGAGGGGAATAGGGGCAGGACCTTTGGTGAACAATGCCCCTCGCCTGAAATAAGGAGGAACATGTAGAATTAAGAAATTCAGTGCCATTATCACTCCTAATGACTTGAACATTACTTTGAAACTAAGTCTCAACAGTTGTAAGAAAGACAGTCAAAGCATGATGAACCTGCATTTTATTTTGCAATAAAATAACCCACACTGCTCTAGAATAATCATCAACCACAGTCAAGAAAAATCTAGCTCCAGATAAAGAAGCTTTTCTGTAGGGACCCCATAAATCAATATGAATCAACTGAAAGATCTTAGAAGCTCTAGTTGTACTGATAGGGATTGGAACTCTACATTGTTTGGACTTATGACAAACTTCACAATCTGTAGTTTGAGGTACAAAATCAATCCCAGAAATGTGAGAAAGCACTTCATTTGATACATGACCAAACTTCATATGTAACAAATTCATCTGTTCATTATTTGATTGACTAAGTAAACAGAAATTCATCCTATGAATCATATCCTTGTCAAAGGAGGAATCCACCAGCATGTAAAGTCCAGCAGATCTCCATGCTATGGCCTTAATCCTCTGTGATGAATGGTCCTGAATGCAACAATAACCATCCTTAAAGATCACATCACAATGAGAATCTGAAATCAGTTTTCCAATAGAGAGGAGATTGAACTTCAACTGCTTAATATACAAGACTCCCCGTAAGAACAGACCATTAGGGAGTAATACATCACCAATCATAGTAATCAGTTGAGTAGATACATCTGGAAGAGTAACTCTATGTCCAGTTTTGCAGTTTTGTAAGTTCTTAAACAAATCAAGCTGAGAACTCATATGAGAAGTTGCTCCGCTGTCAAGAATCCATTCTATACTACATGAATCTGAATAATACTCAGGAGAAAGGTTACCTGAACAACCAGCAAAAGCTGAGAAGTCCTCAGTATTGTTATGTGGCTCATGAGAGAGTGGAGAGTCCAAGACAGCCTTGCCTTTCATCATCCTGTAAAGTTCATGCGCTAAAAAACTCATCTGCTGAGGAGAAAAGTAAGTATTAGACCTGGACTTGTTATCAGTAGCAGCAGCAACATTAAAACCAGTAGGCTTGTCAATAAGATCATCTTCAGCATTATGAGCTTGCTCCCTGGATCTCCTCTAGATACCAATCAGGATATCCAATCAGATCGAAACACTTGTCTTTCGTGTGATTAGTGCTTCCACAGTTAGAGCACTTCTTGTCTTCTTTC
This sequence comes from Euphorbia celastroides, assembly GCA_948291685.1. Lineage (NCBI taxonomy): Eukaryota > Viridiplantae > Streptophyta > Magnoliopsida > Malpighiales > Euphorbiaceae > Euphorbia > Euphorbia celastroides. Next base: position 2,541 of record CAOJBJ011718754.1, on the reverse strand, counting down.
TCCACAAATCGCTCATAAGTTCTTGGATTCGAGTTGTTTCTACCTCGAGATCTGGCAGAATAGTTAGCAATCTCGACAGGTTGCTCAAAGTTCACCTCCCTCTTCTTCTCAATCCTCTGAATCACTGAATAAGCCTTGTTGATGCTTGGAAAAGGATCCATCAGCAAGATCTGGCTCTTAACACCTTCATATCCTTCATTTAGCCCCAAGAGGAACTGCATTAACTTGTCATCTTCGTTGATCTCCTTAGTCACATCGACTGTGTTGCAAATACAAGCCTCAGAAGCTCCACCGATACAAGTAGGATATTGCCTCAAAATCTCCAGTTCATCCCATTTCTTCTTCAATTGCGTATAATAGACCATAACAGAGTTGTTTCCCTGTGTTAACAGACTAATCTCACGCTTGATCTGGAAAAGTCTAGGGTCGTTACTGTCTCCAAATCGATCTTCAAGTTCTTTCCACAAACTTTGAGCATTTTTAGAGTAAAGAAAAGCTTCAGAGAATTCTTTAGTCATAGAATTAAGGATCCATGAGGAAACGAGGCAGTCGTTCCTTTGCCAAGCGTTATACTCAGCAGAATCAGCAGGTGGAATTGTTGCATTAGAATTGATAAAATCCAGTTTTTCTTTAGCAGTTAGAGCTCTATGAATAGCTTGACTCCACGGCAAGTAGTTATCTCCATTGAAAAGAGAAGGAACCAGAACGATACCTGGATGTTCGACTTGATTCGAGTTACTGTGGCCTTGATTCGCCATTTTTGGAGTATCGCGATTTGGAGGATCAAGATCTCTAAGAGTTGCAAATCGATTCCCCTTTCGAACCATGACGCTCTGATACCATGAAAACACTATAGAAACTGAACAATTTCAGGGTATTTCATTAGAAAAGATCTAAATCTCTCAATCGGAAAAATCAGCGATTAAAAGGATTATTGATCGCTTATTTATACGAAAAAGAGAAAAGTAAAACGATGCCATTCTGTTGTAACAGCTTTTCCCGTCAAAAGTACTCCATGGATTGCCAGCCTGGACAAGTTGGTTAGGGAGGTTGTTACGCGAATGCCAACTCAGCTCTGCTTATGGTGATGAGTTCCCACTTGACGATAGCATCTCTTTCAAGAGTTGAAGGTGGGAAAATCACAAAGCAAGTAATGATAAAGAACTTTGAAACTGTTTTTGTTAACGAAAAAGGAAAGAAGATGAAAGAGAATGTTAATAACCTTAAGCAAGTTTTGCTCAAGGCAGCTGGTCCAGATGGTGTTGCTCCTCGTGATTTCAAAAGCTTGGTGGAGATTATCTCTAGCGATTGAGTACTAAACACAAAGTATTAGTGTGGAATGCTTTCATAATTGATTATATGTGATATGAATTGGTTTTTTGTGATGTTTGCTTTTCGTTTTCATGTAATGTTATTTGGAATTCAATGAAGTGTTTGATCATATGTGTTGTAATTAGTTTTGATTCTTTTTTATTTTTTTGATGTAATACATATCTCTCGTCATACATAAAAAGTCATAAAAATGCTATGAATGATGAAAAAGTTACAATTGAGCCTAACATATCAGTGTAAGCTTTTGAGTCAAATGCTTGACATAAATACTATGATTGGGACTTACCCATCGGCTTAAGTTTTTTGGTTAAATGATTCTATGACACCCATAACATATAACAACTCTTGAACAATGTTTACAAAAACAAAACAAAACATCTTTCGTATCATGAAACCAATATATCTTCCGTCAGGTCGATTATCTGCTGCTTCAATGCCTCTTTGAAGTGTTAACTGATCATTTACAACATCTAGATGAATTTATAAAAACAGTAAGACAACATAGAATATTACTATCAGAAATGAGAAATCAGAATCGCCAAATGATGGCAATGATTAGAACAAATGAGAACCTTCTTGATGCTCTTGAAGGAGAACTCAAGAAAGTACAAAATGAGAATGATAAAAAAATCAGAAATCTTGAAGAACAACTAAAAAAGATTCAGGGTCAGAATGTGAAGACAACTAGTCCTAAATCATCCTATGAACTCGTGGGAGACATTTATAAGAAGCAAGCTGATATTCCTATCTCATCCCTTGGAATAGCAGGAGCTGCTAATCTGAATCACTCAAAAGTGATTAATAAAAAATCATCAGAAATCACTGCTTCACAAGTGGTACAATATCCAGCCGAGATGATAGAGGCTTATCAGACTATTTCAAAGTTCTTTACCTATAAGAAAAATGAGAAAGTACAAAAAACCCTCAAGATGACAAGATATCCAAGATATTTGTGCACGGAAGATGCAAATCCAGATGTTGTTCACAAACTATTCAAATACGGATTTCTGGATGAAGTGCTCATCGATGAGAGTATGAGAAGTGTATCAAAACTACCATCAATAATAATCAAATCAATTGAGAAGATAGCATGGAAATATGAAAGGGGAATATATTGTGTCCAAATATACGATGCTTCTACAAACCTGATAGCAAAGCCAATCGTGATAGCTCAAATTTTCAAATGCGGAGAATCAACCAAAATACTTG
>CAOJBJ011717040.1:0-10081 GCA_948291685.1 Euphorbia celastroides | reverse complement strand
TAAACAACTATTATTTGCCATCGTTCAAAAAAATATTTTTAGCAAAAGTTACTTATAAATTATAAAGTAAAAACAATATTTTTTAGATTCAATTGGTTGACTATTCTCGTTACTTATAAATACCGTAAAATATGCAGGAGTCAAATTTCTTATAAAATCAAGAGTCACATCCAATAATTTAAGAACGAATTCAATTAAAGTTTACAAAATAAAAAAGAAAAATAAAGTTTGATTGAAAGAAACATAATTTAAATGCATATATGGAAGCAAACATGAAGAATCCATTACACTTAGTATGAGAATGGAATTGTTACACAAAAAGCAAATGTTCACGTTGAATTGTTGAAATATCAAAATGTTCTATAAAATCTTAAACAACTCATATATAGGAAACCAAATCTATCAATGGAAAATATCTAAAAAAAATTAATGGCGCAAAAATTAAAATCTACTCCACCGACAGTTTTGTCATCTTTTTCACCGACAAATCACCGCCGTCGGCAAATACAACAACAGTTCCCGCGCTTACAATACAAACGCCAACAGCCTAACAAATCCCCTCTCTACAATCCCCTTTCAATTCCCACTCCGCCGCAAAATCTCGCCGGAGATTCACAATGGGGTCGCTGGACTCTCCGTCGCCGATCTGCCACCGCCGGAAACCGCCGCAGCCAATCGACGAAGCATCTCTCCTCAACCTGTTCAAATCTCAGCAAAATCACCTCAATTACTTCTTCCAAAACCTCGATCTCTCGCAGACGCTTTCCTTCACCCAAAAACTCCTCAATTCGCGCGGCACGATCTTCTTCTCCGGCGTCGGAAAGTCCGGATTCGTCGCCAACAAGATCTCGCAAACCCTAATTTCGCTCGGCATTCGCGCCGGCTTTCTCAATCCCGTCGATGCGCTTCACGGTGACATCGGGATCCTTACGGCGGACGATATTCTTGTTTTTTTCAGTAAATCGGGGAATACTGAGGAGTTGCTCCGCCTTGTGCCTTGTGCGAAGGCCAAGCGGGCGTACCTTGTGGCGGTGACCTCCGTCGCCGGCAATGCGCTGGGGGCGGTGTGCGATATGAATGTGCATTTGCCGTTGGAGAGGGAATTGTGTCCGTTTGATTTGGCGCCGGTTACTTCCACCGCGATTCAGATGGTTTTTGGGGATACGGTTGCGATTGCGCTTATGGAGGCGAGGAATTTGACTAAAGATGAGTATGCAGCTAATCATCCCGCTGGAAGGATCGGGAAGAGCTTGATTTTTAAGGTAAGCAATTTCAAGTTCAATTCATTTTCTTCAATCAAATTCTTAGATATAGATTTGCAGCTTCTGTATTTGATCTGATCATCAAATTCTGAATTTGATTCAAATTATACTAAGTTGTCTGATGAAATCATTAAGAGAGGTTGGATTTTTGGCTCAATTTGTGGCAATTTAGCGCAGATCTGGCCAGAATTGGTGTTACAATTTTGTGCGACTGTTTTTTATTCCTTTTCCTTCTCATATGAGTTTGACTGTATACTACTATACTGTTGCTATGTTGTTATCATTCCTAGCGATTGTAGATTTCAATATACTATAATTGATCAATGGATTGCAAATGCTGAGATTGATTGCATTGGAATCAGCATTTTTAAGAAGATAGCCTGTATTTTATAATTCACATTGAATTGGGAAAAAGATTGAAGCTTTTGTTTTCGGATTAGGATTCTTTAAAGTTGGATTCTCAACTTTACTCTAAAGTTGTTTCTTATCTCTCCTAAAAATCACTAAAAGACAAAAACTACACACTTTTAATCAAGGCCTTCCATTACTAATTGAAGGGTTAAGATAGTTCCAACTTTACTCTTTAGTTGAAACTCAACTATAGAGAATCCTTTTTCGTACTTGATGATCATTGGTCAACCCTTCTTGCATTCTGTTGTTTGGTGTCATTATAGAGTATAGACAGAGCAATTCTGCTTTTTTTTATGACTTTTCTTGAATCATGACAGCATTGTTGTTTACAAGTCAAAAGATCTATTGTGAATTTATATATTAAACATAGGATGTGTGATAATTACAAGTTGCTGAGTAATGATGTATGCATATATATGTAGGTAAAAGATGTAATGAAGAAGCAAGATTATCATTGGTCAATCCTTGTTGCATTCTGTTGTTTGTTGTCACTATAGACAGAGCAATTCTGCTTTGTTTATTACTTTTCTTGAATCATCACAGCATAACAGCATTGTTGTTTACAAGTCAAAATTTCTATTGTGAAATCATATATTAAACATAGGATGTGTGATGTTTACAATTTGCTGAGTAATGATAATGATATATGGATACATATGTAGGTGAAAGATGTAATGAAGAAGCAAGATGAGCTTCCAGTCTGCAAGGAAGAAGATCTGATAATGGATCAACTTGTAGAACTAACAAGTAAAGGATGCGGTTGTTTGCTTGTCGTTGATGAAGAACATCATTTGATTGGAACTTTTACAGATGGCGATCTTCGGCGTACTCTCAAAGCTAGTAAAGAAGGCATTTTTAAGCTCACCGTGGGCGAGATGTGCAACAGGTAAAAGACATTTTTCCATTAAATATATTGTTTAAATCCCGCTTAGCTTTTAGAATTAGAATCGTTTTGGAAGCTAACTCATCTCCGGTGACAAAATTGGTCAAAAACATTTGTACCCGCATGCACTTGGCTCAAATAGCCTATTGTCCCCTTCAAACTTCAGTTGTTCCTTTTGCCTCCTTCAATTTTGCAAAAATGTGCCAGATTACGTTTGTAACACCATGTGTCGAATTCGGGTTGGTTTCAAAGATGTCATTTTCTTGTTTTCTCTCTCCAACCACAAACTGATATGTGGCATTCATGGCAAACTAGGGGCTGTATGCTATTAGGGTCAAGTATAGGCAGGCAAAGATGCATTTAGCCGGCAAAATTTAGCATAGTTCATGAGTTTTTTGCTTCATATATTTTGATTATTTGCTCGTCCCGGAAAATCATGATAATGCTAACAGACACGTATTTGCTCTCTAGGAACCCGAGAACAATAAGCCCTGATGCATTGGCAGTGGATGCAATGAAGAAGATGGAGTCTCCACCTTCACCAGTGCAATTTCTGCCTGTAATTGATCAACAAAACACGGTCATCGGTATTGTTACTCTTCACGGATTAGTTTCAGCTGGACTTTGATCTTCATAGTATTGTACGTATTACTATTCTTTTATCTGGGTTATTCTTTTAGAAAGCTTAAATCTCTGAACTTTCTCATTAGCCACAATTTGTTTGTACTACTATGTATCATACTACTTACTCGAAGAATACATCGTCATCGAGATGGATGGTTGTTTTAGCGGCTTAAATGTTTGAACTCCATTATGTGTGTGTTGTAAAAAGCTCAAATTTTTTGCTGTTCAGAGTTATTTCATCAAGATGTAGGTTAATGGTATCGATGTTGAAGATATATGTTTGATTTCGATGGTTTAACTCGTACTTTTTTTATGGCATCTCCCATCTTTTTCGCATGATTTCAAAGCCGTTATTGTAAGAGAGTGAGCCTATGTCATCCCTATGAAATTATACAAATGATCAGATATTTTGTCTATTGATACATTTTTTTTATTAGTTGGACGAAATTTTGACTCGGATGAGTGTGTTTTACATGTTTTATTAGCGCACCTATTAGAAAGCTAGACCTAAATAATGTATTACATTTATCGATAGAAATGACATATAACTGCAAAAAGTTGTAGTTTCAACTGCCATTTTTGGTATGCTATTGTATTCTCTATATCTATAATAAGTTGTCGCCATTATTTTATTCCCATGGTAAAATTCTTGCAATATTGACAGTAAATTTTACATTATTATGTTTGGATTATCTGTTTCGATATAATTGGGGTAAGTATCATATTATTCTCATCTTAAAATTGTTCACTGGATGGCAAAATACACGAATATATGGGTTCATTTTAGTCAAAGATTGTTATTCGTACATTGATATTGGAAGATAATGTATTCCTTTTATTAAACCTGTTTATGTTTAATTTGGACTTAATTTCCTTTCAATCTCAATAAATTTGAATAAAAAGTAATTTGTAAAATATGAAATTATTTTCCTATAATATTAGTATAAAATCACGGCTTCCTCATGAAAAAAGGAAAATGAGAAAGAAAAACAAACATAATTCTACATTTATACCATAAAGTTATAACCATGTATGGAAAAAGACTATTGCATGTTTGTCTATTTGGGATATGTGGTATTATTATTGCTTGTTAAGTAATGTGATATCCAACATGTTATTTATTGCAAATGAAATTTGTGAAACACATACCCTGAATATATATGATTCACATGGAACATTTTGAGGTCTTAATGTTATCTCCAATAATTTTTATTGGAATGACCAAAAAGACAATGTCTTTAATAACTCATATACCAAAGAAATGATGTGTACTGCGCATGATTCAGACGAGAAAACGAGTTATACTACATGGTAACACAAAATCTATGTAAGGAGAGGTTTTATATAATTCACCACTAACAAAGAATACTATGTTTCATTACATATGATACACACATATTCAGAACATAATTTTTTGTACAATAACTTATATGAAAAATAAATAAAAACCCTATCAAATACGCTAATTAACTAACACAATCTTCCTATCTTGCTAACACCTTTCTTTTCCAAATCAATTCTTAATCCCAAGTCTCCAAATTTATTGCACCCATCAATCAACAAATAATTTTTTAAATAATAATAACAACAATTTCATATAAAAATCATATTACTTCCATTGTCAAATCTGATGTTCTCCAAGCCTGAATCTGCGGCATCCAAGTTCATATATATCATCCCAAATGAACCCAAAATCCTCACCCTTTGAGCTAACATCAGCAGCAATTGCATTATTAGCAATAATGGCATTGTTATTACTGCTTTGAAGAAGATTGAGAAGTGAGCTTTGATCATGGTGAATTTGACGGTGGTGATGATGGGGTGGAGTAGTTGATGATAGAGAAGTGATCTGGTGCTGGTATCCACACGGTAGAGATTGGTGGTCCGTCAAAGACACCGATGGAGTGGACTCGAACATGAGATCTGAATCGTAGTTTTTTCTGTCGATTTGATGATGGTCAACTCCTTTGCTTTTGTGGAATACTCTGCATAACACCCAATCCTCCTGAAATTTTCGAAAAAAATTTTAGTTTAATTGTTACCGTTTGTTTGTGTGAAAATCAAAAAGGAAGGCACTTAACTAGTGTTAGAGTGAACACACATAAAGAGTTGAAATATATCGTATACTAAAATAAGTAGTAGAGAGTAGTTTTTTATTCTTAACATCAATTTTCAATTTATTATTTCAGTTTGTTTTATTTTTCATCATTGAATTAATATTTATTATTCTCCGAGTATAGTAGATCTTAGGTTTTCCTCCACAAATATTCTCTATCTCAAATTTCAAACCACGAATATTATCCCTATGAAATGTCGAATTATTGATGGAATAAAAAGATAATTATGCCAACATCAATTATTATTATTATTACTAGAAATGAACCATTAAAAATTGTAGGTTAATTTGATATGTATGTATGTATATGTGTGATTGAGAGACAAGAAAGGGACAGTTGCTTTGTACATGTCATATTCTTCCTACATCATTATTCGAGTTCGCCAAAAAATGTTTGTTGTGTTCTTTTAGAGTGTAATTCATTTCAACATTAACTTAACTCGAGTTCGGTTCAATATATTCTACTCGTATTTAGTTTAAAAGTTTACGAACTAATTGCTATTACTTATCGTTAAGCTTTTATTTTTTCAAAGAGTATAAGACACATATGATAGACTTATTAATTAGTGATTTATTTCAATAGGTGTAGAAATAGTTGATGCTGATAAAATTTTAAGCTAGCAGGGTAGAATGAAGTTGTGGAGTAAAAAAGATATTATCGTCAATTTAATTAGTTATGGTAACAAAAGAGTTGTTTTTACGGAAACAAAATTATCAAGAGTTGAAGGAAAAGAAGTGATATTGAAGAAATAAAAGGGAAAAAAATACCTTAGGAGGCATATAAGGAGTCTCAAGGCGAAACTCATGCATGATCCAACCAGTTTTAATGCCGTTAGGAGCTCTGTTCCGGTGGAACACTAAGGTTTTTCTCATCCCCACGATCTCACGAGTTGTGGGATCTAGAACCGTACGATCTTTTCCAGTGGCTTTCCAGTATCCAGATGTAGTTGCTCGATTTGTTCGGAATCCGGTAGCATATTTCCTATCACGAAAATTGAAGAAATACCACTCGTTTGCATTCAACTTTGCCACTTCTGCAACACAAGTTTAGGAGTTAGCTAAAACAAAGCTTTTATCATTATCATCTTTTTCTTTGTGTTGATGAAAAATTAGTTACTTTAAAATAAATTAATATAATTTAAAACATATGTATATATTCACATAAAAATACTTGTTAAGATTTTAACTGTATATATACAACTCCACTCTATTATTTGCCTTAATTTCTATAAGAATTTGAACTCTTTATGTTAGAAATTAAAAGCATTTTTTCGATAATTATTTACTTTATCGGTTAGAGATTCTTTAACTACGTCTACAATGTCCTACTACATATGCTAAAATGAAAATTCTGATTTTTTACCACTTAAGCTAATCTTTCAATTTTTTTTTAAAGATTTTGTATTATTCGGTTTACATTAATTAGAAATTTGACAAATCTTCAACCAAGTCAATATGTTTGAAAATTTTGGTTATAGACATACCCTTGAAAGAATAAAGATTACACGTTATTAAACTATTTGAATAAAGATGTCTAAGTTACTTGATAACTAACAAACAATATTAAATTTAATCGTATTATTGTTAATTAAATTAGTATGATAATTAAATTGAACTAACGATGACGAGTCATTGTCATCCTATAAGTTACATTTAAGAAACCTAGCTAGCTACCATTAAGGTACCATTGATCTTGATAAGAAAAAACAAAAGAGTTTATGAGCAACAAGTTAAGAAAATCATAATTATTAGTTTTATTTAATTGTTTTGTATTAATTTAATTTATTTTTTGTATTATTAGTACTCAAAATCATTAACCCATAATTATAAGTTAAACATTTTTTGTAAGGATAGTGTAGTGACTGTAGTCACAATCCTGAGCCCACTTCAATTATATTGGATAATCCTGCTTAGTATAACAATATTACATGTCTATATTATTAATTTTTAATTTTTTTAATTCACGTAAAGTATATATTATAAATTTGATTAAGGCTATTGAATTACTCCTTTTTCTTGATTTTTTGAAAAAATATTATCAGTTTCAACAATTTGGTTTTCATTGTGTTTTTTCTTAATTTTAAGCAAATTCTTTGGTAAATATTTTAAGCGAACTCATCAATAGCACTGAAGATATTTTCAAATCAATTATGCTGGAGTTAAGATATTACTAGATTACTTGTGCAAAAAGAACACGTGATTTTTAACTTATAAAACAAATCCATATAAATAATGTTACTTTGTTAAATATCGATTAAACAACATGCAAGTGGCCCATTATTTGACTCTTTATGTAACAATAAATAAATAAAATTTACTTTAGTTAAAGGAAATAATCTTTGAAGCATAAGATTTCTCTTTAAAATATAGAGTTATCCTATAGCCTACATATAAATATGCAATTAACTAGATATTAAAAATATTGAATCAACTTAGTTGGTAAAAAAAAGTACTAAAACACTATAGATAATATATTTTCTCTGTGACTTTTATTAGAAGCCATTAACAGTCTACAAGTTATAAAATTAGAAATTTTCTCCGGAAAAAGGAAATTGTGGAAGAAGTCAAGATAAGAAGAAAAAGAGGAAAATTAATTGATTAAATAATTGGAAGTTGTTACCAATACAAAGTTTGCATTAGACCAATTATGTCAAAATTAGCTGTAAGAAGTTTGTTTTGGTTACGTAAAATTTGGAAGTTTTGCATTCTGTTCTTGGAGTTTCAGATTTTTAGATAGAAAGTAAAAGTGAGCAAATATAGGCAATAAATTAATTAATGATTACAATCTTTTGTTCATATAAGGAAATTATGGTAAAAAGACAAAAAACAATAATTGGGTAGCAGCTAAAATATTGCATGCGCTATAAAAGTTCGAATTTCAGCCGTAAATAACTAAATTAATCTCTTTAAGAAAAAAAGTTCTGTAAAAAAAAATTTTAGCTCTATTTGAGAGAATGTTATTATTTTTTATGCAAAATTTTGAAGCTTAATTGATAAAATTAGCATGCACGAAGTAATTTAGCCGGGATTATAAAAAAATGGTAAACTTCAAAAAAAGTATCTTAAAATTTCGTGGTATTTATTTAGTAATTATGAAAACTAAGTAATTATGAAAATTATTGAAAGAAAGAAACTATATATAATGGGGAATACACGGTTTTGAACATGTGAGACTTGCCAGTAAAGCAAAATTCTTGACAGAGGATAAGAACCTCGAATTGGCTCTAATAGGAACAAAAATTCACAAATAAAATAAATTTATTTTTTATTTTATTTAATAATTAAAATATATAGCATATATATCCTCTTGTGTTTTATAATATGCAAAAATATATCCTTATAATTAATTATAAGAATTATCTTAAAATTATGTATAGAAGATATGTATTAGTACTATTTAATTATAGGTATAACCCTAGATATAGTTGAAACTTACATTAATTAACAATCCAAATAAATCTTCATATTGATGAAACAATTACAAGTTAAATATACACTTAAAAACTTATTTGTGAATGTTTTAATGCCAATTATATGAATGAAATAGTTATAAGCTCAATAGATATCACTAAAGAGATTAGAAAGTATTTGACGGCTGAGATGATAGCTATGATATTGACGTTGGATCATTATTGCACATTCCAATGATTTCAAATTTCTCCATCAATTGAATTTCATTTAAGGTCCACGAATTTTCTTTATTACTTATCGACTTAATCTTGCAGATTAAGAAACAAAAATAAACAAAAATTTTGCAATCTTTAGTGACACAAAATAAGCTGGCTTGGTGTGGTATGGAAAGAACAACTCAACACCAAAATTACATATAGAGAAACAAGAAGATGAAATGAATTTAGTATTGCCATGTTTCTTTTGTTCATTTTGAAACAACTATGGCTCGTACAATATCATGTTTAGGGCGAGCATAACGCGGAAAATCAAGATACGTGTTTAAATTTTTTTAGTATGCAAAAAAATGATGTCAGAATGAAATAATTTTATTTAAGAAATTATAGCTTTATAATTTATCGGTTATGGATGTTGATGAGATTCTTCCACTTAGAAGCATCTTAGGATGGCATAGCCTTAATGTTAAGGGCGAGCAACAGAAAAAAAATTTATATGTGATAGTGAAGTGCGTGTTTGGGATGGGCGAATATATAATAAGATAGATAGGAGAGAAAGATGTCCGAATTTCAAGAAAAAGGAACTGAAAAAAAAAAATTTCCAGGGTAGTATCTGATGTGCATGCAGATGTTAAACGAGATGAAAAGAGAGAAAAAATTTACCCGGAAGTTGCCACGGCTCGCAAGTATGCAAATCGATTTCGACCAAAGTACCCTTTAGAACATATTCATTAGTGATCTTCTTGAGAAGATAATGGCAAACAAGTTCCTCATCACTAGGATAAAACCTAAACCCAGGAGGCAAAGTGGCTCCAATATCTCTAAGACCCATTTATGAGCTTTGAGCTAGTTAGTTAATATGGGAAAACAAGACAATGGAATTTATTTATGTATAGTGAAAATTAAGAAAGGAGTTTTAAGGTTTCTCTTAGTATGGGTTATGGATATAGAATATATAAAGGGAGGAGGAGAGAGGGTAGGTAGTCATATATAGATATTGGATGACAAATATTAAGTGTTTTCCTTTTTGGTAATCATAATTTCTTATAATATTATAACTAAAATGATTTTGCAATAATCTTAGAGTCGTCTTTATTTATCTAACAGGTCATAGAATCAAACTGTAAATTTATTATTGACGTGTATATTCAGATAGATT
>CAOJBJ011716539.1:0-12182 GCA_948291685.1 Euphorbia celastroides | reverse complement strand
AAATCCTAAACTCCGGCGAAACCCCTAGTTTTCTCGTCGGTCACTGCAGCTCTGCCACCAAACCCCCTCCTCGTCGTCGCCGGACATCACAGCTCGCCTCCAAAAGTCGCGATTTTCCCACTCCTCGGAAAAACGCAAAACGGCGATTTCCCGATCTGAACCTGTTAGAAAAACGCAAAACGCAAAATACAAAACGCAAAATCTAGGAAAAACACAAGATCCCACACAGATCTACTCGAAAAACGCCATAAAATCTATTTCTCATCCCGATCTAAACCAGTCAAGTGGCGGCGCTAGCAAATCTCCGGGAGGTTTCGAATCAAGGGCGACGGTGGCGAAAGCGAAGGGCAACGGCGGTGGAGGGCGACACGGCAAAGGGCGACACAGTGAGGGGCGGCGGCTGAAGAGGGTTAGAGTTTCACCGGCGGAGGAAACTACGGCATGGAGGTGGCGGCTTGGGATGAGGGCGGGGAGGAGAGATGGGAAGGAGGAGAGAGGAGAGAAGCTAAACGGGTTAGGGTTAGAGTTGGGTAAACGGGTTAGGTAATTGGTTAATGGGTTAGTGGGTTAAAACTTAGGGTTTGACAAAATTACCCTTTGCCACGTCAGCTTATTTAACCCTTCTAACGAATTATCCTCATTTTGATGACGGAGACAAACATCAGGGGGTCTTTTGCTTGGTTTTAAACATCATGGGGTATTTTGCTTAAATTTGAAACATCAGGGGTTTTTTTTGAACTTATCCCTAAAATTTATAAATATTTATAATTTATTTAACGAATAAATAAATAAAATAAATTTTTAATGGGCCACGAGCCGGGTTTGGGAATGACTCTCTAAGCCCAGTCCGAACCCGGCCTGAGCCTGAAATTTAAGTCATGGGCTTGGACCGGGCTTGGGTTAGTGTTTTTAAGAAAAAGTCCGACTAAGCCCGGCCCGAACCCGGCCCTGCCCGCCCGATGAACAGGTCTACTAAAAAATGAGTCATTTAAATTGAATTAGAAGTAATATTACATCTCTAATTAAAGGTGGACACTCGTAAAACTATGTCCTCCTACTTGTCAAAGAATCAACTACTGTAACTATTAAATGCACAACATAATTCACATACATGTGAATGTAAGAAACTTTATTTTTTTTTTAATAATAAGTAAGAAACTTTATTGTTTTGAAAAGACCCTAAAAGATCCTTACAAATTACAATCCTAAAACTCATGGGCAATGGAAGAGAAAAATAAGACTCGTTATTTATAAGTAGGGCGGTAAACGAACTGAACAGTTTAAGCTCGGATCGGTGTTCGGCTCGTTAAAAGCTCGGTTCGGATCGGTTCATTAAATAAATGAACAGTTCATGAATAATTTTTTGAGCTTGATTTATAAATGAACATGAACATGAACAAGTCAAAACTCGGCTCAAAAGCTCGTGAACAAGCTCGATAAAAACTCATAAAATAAAAATAAATTAAAAACTAAAATTTAACCATCAATCTTAAAACATAAAATGCCTATTATAATTGAAACTCATAAGTGACAAGAAAAGAATAAACCTATTTCACTTGTTCATTGGATTTGAACTGTTCCAATTTGCCAAAAGTTTCGGTGTTCGGAGAGATTTATGCAAATTAGCTTAGTGAAATTTACCTTTAAAAATGAATTTGTAATTTTAAGTCAAAAATGAAAAAGGGTTAGAAAAATGAAGAGCTGAAATCAGAATTGATAATCAACAGAGATAGGATGAGGGCTGAAAGAAATTGGAGAGAGGAAATTAACAACGTTAGTTTTAGTTTAGAAAGAAGGATCTGAATTTTTGTGACAAATTAATCCGAGCCATCCAAACTTTATTAGGATGGAGATTTGTTCAACTTTACTCTAAAATTAAAATTCCAATTTTAAAGAATCTTTTTCAAAATAAAAATAAAATATCATTTATTAATCCAAATATATTGATTGGTAGGGAATGGAGTATGGGACGATAGGTTGGTGAAAGATGCCAAAACCTTAATTCAATCTAAGTATATCCTCTTAAGTATCAAATTAAGCTTTACCAACAAAACTAATCAACATCTACCAACCCGATTTTTAACTAGTTCGAGTTGAACTACAAGTTGTTTGAGCTTAGAATTTGGTTGATGCTTATTTTACAATTAACTTGTTCTCGAGCTACTCATAAACCAGATCCACGAGTAAACAATTTATTATTCGTTAAAAAATAATATCAAGTTTAGATCATCATATAAATTGAATTATACCATACTATAAATAATATCAAACTTCATACATTGATTTTACGTGCTTAAAACATTAGCATTTCAACCGATTGATAAACATGCTTTCAATATTAAATTATTATCACAAACTTGTTCCCGAACCTATATTCGAACTTGCTTAAACGTTCTTAAACTAAGATTTAGTATCAAATTTAGCTTATTTATAACCACTCCCAAATTTTGTGTTTACAAACATAACTAATAAGTTATATAATGCTTAACTCATTTACTGCTCTAATCAATTTCATGGAAATAAATTAGATAATTAAACTTACTCTTCAAAAAAATTAAAAAACCACATTATGATATTAAATAATTCATAAAACAAAAGGGAAGCTCCTTGAATGGCTGGAATCATTTAATAAAGCAGCTGCAATATGTCCAGAATTTCAAGCATATTGTGGTCCTACAACACTATTTAATTAAAAATTAGAACTAAAACAAATTCGATTGATTACTTTTAATTTTCTATAATTAATTGATTGATTGATTTGCTGAGTAGCTACGGTGTAGTTACATGAGCCGGGGTATTTATTTTAAATAATTACACTGAATGATTCACAAATTATTGACTTGATTCTGAAATCTAAAATAGATGAAAAATATTGTATTTAATTAAACTCAACCATAAATAAAGAAATTTAATTTTGTCCTGACACCTGAAAGTGCCATGGAACTGTATTATAATTTATAATATTATAACCAGTGGTTGCAAAGAGAATAGTAAATGCATCTTAATATTTTTCTAAGCTCAATTCATTTCAATGTAATAATAAAATTTATACTTAGCACAATTGAGCATGGTTAACTTGAAAAGAAGAGAGTCTAAATTTTAAATTAAGTTTAATTTTTGTATAGCATATGATGTATGTTATACTTATACATCAAAGTTTATAACAAATGTTTCAAATTTGACCCTTGCAATACACGTGAACTGCTTATTAACCGAGAGACAAATGCTAATTTCAACCAGATAAGAAATTTTTTATATTGCTCAATAAAAAGTACTACTTATTAATGACAAGTATATTCATGTTTTGAGTAAATTCTGCAAAACTGAAAACTAATGTATTTAACGTGCGAAAAGAAATTGATTACAGACAAATAAATGTGTGTTATAAATTGTTTAATGAGATTGAAAATAACAGTTAACTGGAAAAGTCAACCCAACTGTAAGTAGCATAATTATCAAGAGTTTCAGTCATAAAAACTATTACCAACTTCTTCAATCTTTGATTTTTGTCTTTTTTTTCAGAATTAAAAAATTAAGCAATATAAATTAAAATTACTATTAATTTTAGCTAATTCAACAAAATCATTTGGTATACCCAAAACCCAATACAATATTTGTCCCTTTGCATTTGTTACGCTACCCACTGTGTCTTGTCACTGTGTCTTTGACAATGTCAAATTTCCCAATTTCTCCTTTCTCTTTTCTTTATTTACCTCTGCAAGCCTCACTAAATTCAACCCAACAGACAAATTTCTCACATTTCTCCATTTGGGTATCCAAAGTTTTGATCTTTTCCCTTTGGGTCCTCTCTCTGCATCTTTTCTCCCTTCAGCTCCTTTTCATTCAGCCAAAACAAAAAGGAAGTCTTGCAACGCAATTATTCAGCTGTTATTGATCTTTTGATGTGCAAATTTTTGTTCTTTTGAGTTTTTTCTTTTCGGGTTCTTGTTTGTTGATCTCATTTTTTGAGGTGACAGTGAAAAGATCGGCTCTTTTTAGTTTTTTGTTACCATGAAGTCCTCAACTCGGCTTGACTCAGCTGTTTTTCAACTCACTCCAACTAGGACCAGGTATTGGCAGTTCTCCCTTTTGGTACCTTGCTTCCATATGCAAAATCTCATGTTTTCTGTAGCTCATTTTTATATTTGTTTGGTTCTTTTTTTTTCAACGTTTGATAGTTCTTAATTTGGTAACATTGTTAATAACATTGCTTTGATGGGTTCAAATTTGATCTACTCCTTACATGTTTCAGCAGCAGTATCTCAAAGTTTCCTTTTCCCCCTTGTTCTAGTTAACAATTTCCTTGTTTGGAGTTTGTTTCATTGGTAATGAAAAGCTTGAGATTGAATATGAGAGAAGCTTTTGGCTTTTGCATCACTTAAATTATTGTTAAATTGTTATCAGGTGTGACTTAGTTATAAATGCAAATGGAAGACCTGAGAAAATCGCTTCTGGCTTGGTCAATCCATTTCTTGCTCACTTAAAGACAGCACAAGATCAGATGGCCAAAGGGGGCTACTCTATTATTCTCGAGCCAGAACCCGGAATTGATGCATCCTGGTTCACTAGAGGAACAGTCGAAAGGTTCGATTTGGTATTTCATGCTTTTTGTATTGGTAATTTGTTCTGTAATTGTCAACATTTGGTCATAATGTGAAGTCACTAAGGTATAAATGTTGGTGCTTTATAGGTTTGTTCGTTTTGTAAGCACTCCAGAGATCTTAGAAAGGGTGTACACATTAGAATCTGAAATATTGCAGATTGAGGAAGCAATTGAAATTCAAAGTAACAATGATGTTTCGGAGATGGTAAGCGAAATATGCAAGAAAGTTAAGGTATTCAAATTGGATGCTAAAGTTTAGAGTTTGATTTCGGTCTTCTTTGTTCCTTAGGCTGACAATCACCAAGTAAAACCTCCAGAACGCAGTGAAGGTAACATCGAGAAGCACCTAATTTTGTTGCTTTCTGCTGAAAGGGACAAGCTTTTACAATTTGGTTTTTACAGTTTATGTGGGTATGCCTCAAAATAAGAACTAGATATGTTTGTTTTACAGGTAACAAGCATGTACTGGATACTAATGAGAAAGCCATTGTCCTTTACAAGGTAGATGGCACTAAATTAATCTCTTTGATTCTGCATTTTCATCTAAATTTCTCTTCTAATGTTTCCTTTATTTTGCAGCCTGGTGAAAATTCACTGGAAGCCAACGGGTCAAATTCACAAGAAGAAAACTCAAAGTATGTGCTATGCATTACTATAGATTTGCTACTTTAAAATTTGTTGTTGATTCGGACTTGTTTTGTTGAATGATTAGAGCTCAGCTTATGAAAGTGTTGGAGACTCGCAAAAGTGTGTTGCAAAAAGAGCAAGGGATGGCTTTTGCCCGAGCTGTAGCTGCTGGTTTTGACATTGACCACGTGCCACCTTTGATGTCATTTGGCCAAACTTTTGGGGCTTCACGCCTATTGTACGTATTTTAGCTCGGATATTTTTTTGTCTGTTAGAGATTAATAGTACATTTTCCTCTGCAAGATCTGGTTTTTTATGTGGATTTATGTGTTGATACTACAGAGATGCTTGCACAAGGTTTAAGGAGTTGTGGAAAAGAAAACATGAAACCGGGCAGTGGGTTGAAATTGAAGCAGCTGAAGCTATGGCTAACCGGTCAGAGTTCCCTGCCATGAATGCATCTGGCATTGTACTTACTAACAACCAGTGGCCGGCCACTCCAGAGAGTAACGGGAAAACAGCTGCTGCATCAAGTGGAGGTACTAGTCAATCTCCTAAAACATGTTCCATCATTCTAGTCTGTTAGGGCTTGTTCTTTTCAACTTATTTTCCATTCCATTAAGTTAACTTCAACTCGGTTCATTTCAAAGAAATAAGCTTAAATTTGAATAATTTCAATTAGTTTCATGTATGTTTTAGTTTCATTCAATTCCAATAAGTTTCAAATAAGTTCCGGTCAATAAGTTTCATATAAGGTTAAGTTTCAATAAATTTTTATCAGTTTCAGTTTAGTTTCATGAGGTTGCAATAAGTTCAAGTCAATAAGTTTCTAAAGTTCACTTTAGTTACGCCACCCTCCATTAAGTTGAAAAGAACGCAACAGGGCTTTAATGTGGTTCAAAACGGTCACCTACAAGGTGTATCTTAGTCGGCATTTCTAGCTGGGTGTTGTAGGAGAACTAAGTTCAAAGGGAGGGGTGAGGACCCTTAATTGTGACTAAGCCGAAAACAAAAGTATTGCAATGTGAATACCTATAAATATAATAAAAAATGTAGTTTGAAATTTCACTTCATTGTTGTCAATTTCATGTGCTAGATGAAACGTCTCCCATGAATCAGCAACCACCATTTCAAGGGCAGTTTCCGCCTCCAATATACACTCCTTGGCCTATCCAGTCGCCACCTGGCACAGCGCCTGTCTTTCCGGGATACCCTATGCATTTTCCATACTATCAGAACTATCCAGGAAACGGCCCTTTCGCGTCCCCACCATATCCGCCAGATTCCGGTCAAAGAACAGGCCATGGAAACATCAGCCAGGAAACTGGAGAAACCAATGTGGAGTTGGGAGACAATCGAGAAACAAAGAGGAAGTCTAGCCGGTCAAGTAAAAGTAAGTCGGGCAAAGTTGTCATTCGAAACATCAATTACATCACTTCCAAGAGGGATGAATCATCTGGTAGTGAATCTCAGTCAGCTTCTGGTACTGAAGAGGATGAGGAAGACCAGACCAAGAACTCTCGAAGATCCTCAAAAAAGAGAGAAAACCAAACCAGTGAGTTGGTTTTATACGATCAAGGAATGAACAATAACGAATCAGATGGAAGAAATTGGGAAGCATTTCAAAGTTATTTACTTGATTGTGCTAATGATGCTGAGAGTGGTACAAATAAAGACATGTCTAATGAAAACTCGACTCACAAGAAAAGAGTATCGAATGACGAAATGTTGCTATCCCGAAAAATGGGGCAATGTAGTGATGGTGGAACTCTAATGGATATGCAATCTGAAGTCAATGGCCAGAGAGCAAGATTTAGAACAAGAAACGATGAATTTGTGATAAAGAGACAAGAAAACCAGCTGGGTTATACGAATACTGATCTAATGGCTGTAAATGGGTTTGTGCATCCAAGGAAAGATATAGGCAGAAATGATGATTATTCACATGTGGTTACATTGAGATCAAGTTCATTAGATCGAGGTAAAGATAGCAGTAGACCGGCAATCGACATGGATTCAGAGATCCCATTGTCTCAGCAGGAAAATTCGGGTAAAAGGGTTGGAGGTCAAGGAAAATATGAGCCAGATGACTTTAGTTTGATGGCTGAGCGTGACTCGGGTAATGGTCTAGTTGGTTATGATCCCGCCTTAGATTATGAAGCTGAAAATCGGTTTTCATTGGATAAGAAAAGAAAGGAGGCGGTGACCGGTGCCAAACAAGGTGCTAAAAAGGTAGACAAAACAAGCAAATCGAGACTTGCTCCAGATAAGAAGACGGTGGGACCGATAAGGAAACCTTCAAAGATGAGTCCTTTGGAGGAAGCCAGGGCTCGGGCAGAAAAGCTGAGAAACTACAAAGCTGATCTCCAAAAGATGAAGAAAGAAAAGGTAAACTTTTTTCCCTCTAAAGGCCTGGTTGGTCTTGCTTTTCCAGCTAGACAACTCATTTTGGTACCTTATACTGATTAATGAGAAATCGCTTGATATTTGCTTCTCCAAAACCAAAATCTGCTGCTTTTAGGACTAACTTGAAAACGAACCCTGCGTGAGCACTTTCCATTATATTATTCATTTATATTGGCAGCAAGTTCAGTTTTTTCCTTTATTTTTCTTTAGGAAGAGCAAGAGGTAAAACGGCTCGAAGCTTTGAAAATAGAGAGGCAAAAGAGAATTGCTTCGAGAGGTGGCTCGATTCCTGCTATGCCAACTTCACATCAAACAAGAAAACAAATGCCTGCAAAACTTTCCCCGAGCCCTCACAAATCTTCAAAGTTTAGCGATTCAGAACCGGGATCAAGGTCACCTCTACAGAGGTCAAAAGTTGGAAAACTGACTACTACTACTCATTCTGCAGGAAACAGGCTAAGCCGGTCTGTTTCATCTTTGCCTGAACCGAAGAAAGAGAATAGTACTATAACACCTGATTCAAAGGCATCCATGGCTCGAATCAGAAGATTATCAGAGCCAAAAATAGTTAGCAGCAATAGCCCTGGTACTTCAGTTAAGCCAAGAAAACCCGAGCCGGTATCAAAGCCAAAAATATCAACTGTGCCCGAGACAAAGAAATTATCTGCTATTGTCAATCACGACAAAAACAAGATCGCATCTCTACCAGAACTGAAAATTAAAACCGTGAAAAAGGCTGATGTGACCAGTGGCAAATCAGTAGCTAAAGAACTGCCCCAAAATGTTAATGAAAGTCAGTCTAATGTCAGTTCTAAAGATACTCAAATCAACAGGAATGGTGACAGGAGTTCGAATCCTAGAAATGGAGATGAAAGCCCAATAATTGAAAAGAAGGTGTTGATTCAAGAAAGCGAGAAGAGCTCAGCTGAAATTGCAAGTACTTCAGAAAAAGAAATCCTTAAGTGTTCTATCATTTCGCCTTCAGAGAAACCATACAAGGCTCCTTTTGCTCGGAACTCTTCAATGGAAGATGAATGTACTAGAAACTCAGAGTATGGCAAAGCTCCCCCCAGTAGTTTACAGAAAACAACAGGAACCGAAACTCTCAAAGCTCATGTATCTGATCCTAGTGTCTTTAGACTGGAAAAGATCCCTGAAGTGTCGGATAAACCTCAAACAAAAGAATCATCAAAAGGGTTTAGACGGCTGCTAAAGTTTGGAAAAAAGAATCATAGTTCTGGTGATAATGTCAGTGTAAATGGTTCTGAAGCAGATGATGGTGCTGCAAATACTGCTTCTTCTAGTGAAGGTAAAAGTGAAATCGATTTTTTTTACTCGTGAAATCTGCGCTCCAGTTATGAAGCTCAAGATTTTTCAGGTCTGACTAATGTATTTGGTTCTTGTCTGTAGTTTTTACACTGAAGAATCTGATCTTTCAAGATGAAACCTCGTCAGCCAACACTACACCTCAAAAGAGTAAGCTTTTGCTGTTTGATTTTTCCATTTTTGTCTGCCTGCTTTGATTTTGTATGTAAATAAGAGCAATTTTGCTGCAGCTTCTCGCCATTTCTCTCTGTTATCACCCTTTCGAAGCAAGACCAGCGAGAAGTTGAGCACTTGACGGCACGGAAGTTTTCGAATTTGACAGTAAGGATGAGAAATGATACTTTACTATGTTGTTGTACATTTGATGTCTGTACATTATTTCGGTTTTAATGAAGCTTCTGAGATTTGTTGTGCATTCTAGATCTAGCTAGATTTCCATTAAATTTAGCTCAAAAAAAAAGTTGAATCTGTCTTTAGAACTTGAAAGTGAATAACAGGACATCTCGATTGGTACTAAATCAATGGTAACTGAAAATGCAAACTTGCCTTGCTTCTAAGGTTACACTATTGATATATAGAGCTGGATAATTCAATCAAAGTGAATAACAACACAAGAAATATTGCCTTTACTCATTCTAATTAAAGCCTCCTTTGCCAAACACTCTGCAGCTTCTTGTGGATCCTGTATGTGCCTTATCAGATTCACAGCTTCTTGATTCTTCATCACCTGCAGAAATTTTCACCAAATGTCTTTGAAATTCCGGTCTGGTTCTTAATTTCCAAATCAACATTTACTGGTTTATACCTCCCAAATTACAGAGCTTGCTACAATCACAAACTCGGTATCTGAATCAATCCTTTCAGCTCCAACTACAAGCTCTGAGCCTTTTGACTGCTTGTTGGCAGCTGGTTTACCAGACTTCCAAGCTAATATAGCATAAAAAATGCTGTAAAAACCCAAACAAATAGTATCGAAAACGTGAAAAGATCTGATCTTTACCTGAGAAAAACCGGCGAGACCAGTGTCTTTTGTGGGTTTGCTGATGTTTACTGCTTAGCTGATGAGCTACACCATCTCTGCATACCACAGCTCTATAGTCTCCCGTGTTAGCCATCACGAGCCTCTCACCATTGATCACCATTACAGAAGCCGACCCGATTTTTCCCATTTCATCACGATCATCCGATCTTTGTGTCTCCTGAACCTTCAATCTTGCCCCGAGATAAGCCTTACGGGTAATCTCTTTGCTCTTTCTTCTGACCTGAGACCTCATAAGCTCAGTGTTTAACATCAAAGAGCTGAAAATAAGCATTCAATGCTCTAAAGATACCTCTTTGGGATTTTTATCAAAGAGATGAGACTGAAGGTACTTGGTGATGGAATCACGAACACGAGCATCAAAAACACCGAAAAGCCACAGCTCTAGCTCTTCAATTTGCTCTCTCTGAACCACAACCGAATCGAAATCCAGGTCATCTGAACCTCCTTTGTATGAATGATCTTCAACAACATAATAGCCATGAGATATCGGTGTCATCCATGATGGTTTTGCCCCATTCAACTGTCGCCTTTTGCCTCCATTTCCTAGCAGAAAGCGCCTGAGGCGAAATGCCTTTGAAAAAACAGCACAACCCATTAGTAAACTGATCTTTGATTCGATCTCATTTCGGCTAAAAACACAGAAAAAGTATGCAATTGGTCCATTAATGGAGAAAAACAAATCTAGATGGAAACTTTACGAGTAATTCAGTTGAAAAAAGCAATCTTTACATATGATCAATAGAAATACCTTGAGCTTGAGATGAAGATCCTTTAATCCCATGTTAGTCTCTCTGTATTAGCAATTGAAATTAAACCCTTTTCTCAAAATCAATTAAAGGAGCCTGAAACAATTTACAGGCGGGGAAGAAAGGGAGAAAAGGAAGAAAATATGGAAAGAAATTCTTGTATTAGAAGAAAAAGGTAGGAACTTGTTGAAGAAATATAGTTAATTAATTATTAAATATTAGAAGTCTAAGTGCTTTAAGAGGTGCAACTTGGTAGGTCAACGCACTGATGGGGAACTTTTATTGGTTTTAATTGTTGTTTTGTTGGGGAAAATTAAGGATGTAACAGTTATTTTTTCTACTTTCTGCCATTTTTAAGAGGGCAGGTAAAGGTAATCAATTACTATTATTGCCACTGTATTATTGAGTGGCAAAGAGGGGAGAATTGGTCTTATTGTGAATCCTAATTGTATACATTGTAGATATTAGGTAAGATGCCAAATAACTATGAGATTTTCAGTTATTGCCACACAGAAAAGGTATAAAAATTAGTGGATATAGCACTATAAATATAATTTTGGTATTGTTGCAACTATTAAGTCGGTGTATGTTTTAAACATCTTAATAAACATAAGTAGCCCTCTAAATTTAGCACAAAGAGTCTAATGTTCTCTGAATTTTAAAAAATTTCTCACTCCATCAACTTATTAAAGTGTACCTCTCAGACTAAAACATACTATTTTACTTCTAATTAACGCGTGTCAAATTTTAGTTAGTAATAAAGAAATTAAAAAGTCAAGCCAAGCCGACCTCATATTATGTTACAACACCATAATCATTGTATAGAAGTGATAGCATCAACGTTCTTATAATGGGTAGCATACACTAATTTAGATGCCACGTCTGTTTTAGCTATTTTTATCTTTCATATTGAATCAATAAAATTTCCTACAAAACAAAATAATAAATTTAAAGAAATTGATATAGTTGTATAGTGTTTAAAAATTATTTATATAAATGTTACCTAATTATATTATTGGCATTGTGTGTCATCTCTAAATTAAAATTGCATTATGTACGTTCTACTTTACATTTGTTTTACATTTGCTTTACATATCATTTACAACACTGACGAAAATTCAGATACATTTGCTTTACATATCATTTACAACACTGACGAAAGTTGAGATCAGAGACGTACCACAACAAAGCATGAAGGACTTTTGCAATCCAATCAAATCAAATCTCTTTAAAGTGACGAGGCCGATTTACACAATTCAATTGTCTACTTGATTTCGACTTTTTTTTCTCATCAATTTTGATTTCAATTGTTCCGTTATTGAGATCTATTTGAATTCTATCCTCTTGATTTCATTTGATTTAATGAACTTTGAGGATTTTAGAGGCAAACTGCTGAAGATGAACAAGTTATTGAATGTGAAATGATACCCCT
>CAOJBJ011716175.1:0-12754 GCA_948291685.1 Euphorbia celastroides | reverse complement strand
GCAAAACATACACTATTATCTATAATTTTCTTACTAATTACATTAATTGTATCATTCAAAGTGGTGGTGGAGAAGTCTTGTTCCCGAACATAAAAGCTGAATGGATAACAAGGGCGAGTTCGGGCCTAGTCTAGTCGGGTTAATATAGGTAATGCCCGGCCCAGTCCAACTCACCCCAAATGAGTAGTTTACTTGAGTCGGAGTGAGTGCATACATGAGTACACACATATATAAATCGAGTCAACATTGGATTTTTATAACACGAAAACCGACACACAACTAATGAAATGTTCGGATTTTTATAGCATCAGATTTCATCTTTGAAGTGTTATCATTCCCTATATTATGTGTAAATGTGAAATAATTCGTGTGCATTACATTGTTTTTTTATTCCAACTATGTAATCTCACAATTTTTTATCAAATAAGATTTTAAAAGACCATGGATTCAAAATTTTACTCGTATCACAATAAATGCACTCATACATGAGTTCATGTAGCATAGCTTGTTAATCATAAAAAATTAATTTGACAGTAACGTTTTTATAAAAGTGTATAATTGTTTCACTTCGAGACCAAAGAGCCACAAAAGAGAAGCACATTTAAATGAACTTCGATTTTAATATGCTCTAAACCTTTTGTCCAACCATAGTGCTGGCAGTTTAAATCCGAGTTTATAAAAAATTTCTTATATAGTTTGATTGGATTCATCTCAAGTTTATAACAATCGAACACCTAAAGAATTCTATCCAGCTCAAAATTAGAAGACATGTATTTTGTCTTTAGACTCTTAATAGAGGTTATTTCTTTGTTGTTGTTGACATGGCATGATATGCTGTAGAGCTTCGCGGAAGAAATAACATTTAATTTAGTAAACAAAAACTTTATTTATCAATTGATTTACACTCACACCTTACTAACAATCTATGGATACTCACACTCAATTATTTGTTGCTCACTCACTCATTAACTCAGAAAATTGGTGAGTCTCTCTCACACATACGAGATACCTATTTATATTAATAGGTAAAATAAAATGTTTTTTCTTTCTAATTTGGTGGTGTATTATTCTTGATGGGTTCTTAATATATAATTCATAATTTAGAGCCGCATGATATATGATGGAATCAATTCAAGTATGAGAGAAAGAACAAATGAACTAATGTGCTCTCTTGATTGAAATACGATTTTTTCACAAAAAATAGTGTTTGTTATCGTTTCAACGACTACCACAGAAAGAGCTCGGGATTGTTACCGATATTATTGATATCATATTGTCGATTCAACTGGTAACACCATGAACTATCAATTCTAGAACAAATACTTCATTTATTACATCGGCCACTATTCAGGGGAATTAGATCACATCCTTACAAATGGAATCACAAATAGAAGCTATCAGTAAAAATCTTGTTTTTTCCTTTTTTGTTGTCCCTTTCTATTATTTCAACCCAAAAACGAGTTCAGTTTCCCTTAAAACATGTATTTCCCACGTTATAACTGCGGGCCGATCTCACTAAAATACAAAAGAAAACCATACCTCAATGAATCTGAACTGCAGAAACTGCAGATGTAACATCCTTAATTCTGGGATCACCTCTCTCTAAAGCAACGCCCCGAGCATCTTCTCTAACCAACATGCCCAGAACATTCAGTGAGCTCCATGCTTTTGCCACTTCACTACTGCTCTCTCCCATTGTAATTGCAAATACCGCATCAAACCCACCGGCTCCAGGAACTCCAGCCAACAAAACTCCCTCCATTTCCATTGTCCTATCCAGAAGTTGAGTTTGCGATTCTGGCTCTATCTGCAAAATTTCGATTCCAGAGATTATGTAAATGTTTGAAATAAAACAAATGGATATAACAAAAACTTGCTCTTCACTAATCTTTGCAACCTATAAGAAAAACACTGCAAGGAACTGATGCTCTTAACATTCAGGGGATGCCAAATCCGAACTGTAATTAGCTAAAGTTATTCATCTGAGTTGAGAACTGAGAGTAGTTTAAGGAGATCGATGCAATAACATGTCTCTTGTTGCAACATGAAACAGCATGCAATTATGCTATAGCAGTAAACCTTGAGAAATGCAAAAGAAGTAAAAGCAGATACAGGTGCGAAGTTCAGTCAAGTGTAGACAAACATACCGGAACACCTGCAGCCTCGCCCATCCGGTGCATGAGATTTCTGATGTCAAGCATTGCATTTCTTGCACCTAATAGAACTTTCATGACAGCTTCTTGGGCTGGTTCAGTAGCCTGTTCCATCCACTGCGTTGCATAATGGGTCTTAGAAGAGTACAGAGATTTGTCATGGAATGAATAAAACATTCAAGACAAAAACAAATGCACTTTAGAAGCAAATGATCAAGGACTTTTATGGTTCATCACGGTTCATCCTCAGAGAAGGTGATAATCATTATGGACAATGGGCAATGACATTGTAGAATTCAATCACCATTACAGGTGAACTATCAAAGATTAAATGTATCACCTTAAGAATTAACACGCTTGGTAGTTATTTAGAAAGATCCGATGATATAGGTGTCTCCTAAGCACTAGTGCAGAGAAAAAGCATCAAGTCTGGTGAGCAAGAGAGTACAGAATGTTTAAGCTACATAGTTCATACATGTGCTATGGGAAAACTTGCATACCAAAGCCATTGAAACCACCATAGCTAATCAATTTCAGAAAAAAAGACGAGCATTAAAAGAATTTATACTACAAGTACTTACTGTTTCTACGCTGAGAATAAGATTTATACATTTTTCCCAATTAGGTTTTTAACCACAGTTCTTCAATTAGCTTTCCCAGTTTTAAAAAACGGCTCCTAACTTACAACCAACCAACAACCAAGCCTTAATCTCATCCTAGGTGCGGTCAGTTTTATGGACAATCTGACACCGATAAGCTCCATCTTAAGCCATTTTCTAATCAATATGAAGTAGTTGCATGCCTTTTATAATAGTTTTTCTCGCAGTAACGTTAGGTCTACCTCTTCCTTTACGTTGATCACCTACTCTTAAGTTCTCAAACTTCCAAACAGGTGCTTCCCTAGGTCTTAGTAGCACATGTCTATGTCTATGTTACCTTAAGAGTCCTCTCACCTTGATTGTCCCTAGGACCTCGTAGTGCATGGCTCCCAAACCAAATAAATAATAAGATCTTATTTTAGAATGTCATATGGTCAGTAACTTAATGAAAAAAGGTTCAACTACAGACTCCATTTTTCTAGAGAACAAAGCTCACTGGTCAGAAAATAACTCTGGGAGGGAGAATTGTAAGGGAAAGGGTATTTCCAGTATAGTTCAGGGCTTTCTGGTATAAGCCATTAATATGTCCATCTAAGGGGGAGAATATGGGGAGAGGGCAGGAATTATTTAGGTTGCACTTAACTCTTGTTAGAGTTAAGGCTCTAGTCTAGTACACTTGGAGTAGATAGGGAAGTGTGCGACCTATTGTCAGTATACGGGCGTTTAGCTCAATCTATCTCTGGGAGTTGCTTTACTGTATGTTAGTTTTCCTCTCTGGCTATCAAGACGTGTCTATATCGACTCTATACCTCTATTCTTCTCTACATTACAGAGTTTGATACTGCGTTTGAGATATGTGGATCTTTACTCTTCTGCAATCAAATGGCAACATGAAGCAATGAAAATCATATGCATATAGAATTCAATAGTTTCCATCAATTGCTAGCAAGCGTCATATAATCTTATCTCAAATCTCAGAATTCTAGTAGTACATATCAAGCTTTTATCATAAAATGATGAAATTTCAATAAGCGATCGCCAACAGCTGCTAGCATAACCTTGCAAATGCGAAACTAATACCTGTTGTGCCTTCTGCATGCTGCAGCAGTCTATCATGGACTTGTATGCATCCCAGTGTTCTTCTGCAAGCTTGCTCAAAATATTGAAATGAGTTTCAAGTGCTGAATTTGCCTCTGATAGCTTTCTCCATGTTTCCTGGGACTCCCGAGGTTCAAGCTTCTTCCACTTATTCACTGCACCTACCATTGATGGCGTAGATGATCCTCCAGTTCCTGGTTCTCCAAGCAACTTCATATTGTATCAACTTATCATCAGCAAAAAGCTTAGCAGGTCATTCACAGAGAAAGACATGGCGAAAAGATATACAAAATTATTGTTAAAGACCAATATGCCATTTCCTAAGCTCAAATAGAAAGTTTATTTTGGTTGCCTCGCTTTGCAAACGCATGATTGAATAACGATTGTTCATTCTTCATATCTGTACCAGCATTGGACACAGGTGACAGGTCTGTTCCCAATACTTTTGGGGACATAAGCAAAGTAATATAATAAAAAATACCAGGAGGGGATCTCCTTAGATATTAACCTATGACTTTTCATAATCTCAATTTAAAATATAACCAGTTGAATATAATTATTTGACATTTATCACATTATAAACTAAAAAAACTAAAGTTTGGGCCCCTTTAAGCTATAGGCTTTAAGCGGTCGCACTCATGCTTAACAATATTCAAAATTATTGTTTAGAACCAAAACCCCATTGTTTTCCATTCACTTAGCTCCGGCCCTGAGTGTAAGATTCTCCAGAGCTCGTTCTTATTTTTAGTCCTGATATTTGTTCCTCAAGTCAAGGCTGATTTTAGGGATCTGGAAATTCCTAAATAGAACTTGTGTGTCTGGCAATGTGGTTTTAGTCACTTGCACCATAAGAACGTGGTATTCACGAGGGGATTATTTCAGAATCCACGAGGAAAAAGAATAAAACAAAATCACATACATAAATGATAAATCCAAGAAAGTTTGAGCCTCCACGGCCACAGCCACAATGAGGAGAACGTTTAAGTAGCTTTTATATTTTTCTTTTCCTTTCAGAAAAAGTGAAATACTGACATTGGAAAACTGGGGAACGGGAGAAGATCTTCATAATCAAATCCAGACTATGATGCCTATGTAAGCATAAATAGAATAATTGTAAATTTGAATTCTCATAAAAAAAGTCAAATGCATATAGCAAGTCATTACCAGGTTCAATAACGGTGGCAAGGAAAACTTAGTCCTTTCATGGTCCCACTTTGCTTTTAAAATGCTAACAGTGACATCATGTAGTGAAACCCCTTTGGAAATATCCTGCAATAATTACCAGGATAGGGCATGAGAAGTTTTGTGGTTAAAACTCCCCCAGCAATTCTTCTAATAGTCTTAACTGCATTCAATGTGTTCTTTAAAGGCTACTCAAACATTTATCTTGCTTTCCCAATCAAAATATAGCTGGCTATGAGATTATTCGCCCATTTCATGAATTGATAGGAGACAGTCATAGAAATGCATGCGAACACACTTCTTTTCACCTCTTCACTTCAAATGAACAAGGCATATCTTACCCTTCTCTCTGGCAACTTTCATGTGTACGATTCAGTTCGGCTCACTCAAAAATTGACTCGAATTGACGCAGCGAGGTGAATTAACTAAACAGGTAAAATCAAGAATTGAAAATGAAGTTGTGAAAGAATGGGAAAATGACGATGATCGACTTAATTGTATTCAAAATTTGTTTAACTAGAGTTGTATCAGCATTAAACCAAAAGGTTATGTAGTTGTTTAGGTACTACGATTACTTTTTCATATTAAAATTACATTTCTATACTAATATACAAGTATCTTACATCAACATGCGAAATGGTCTATGACTATGATATTATTAACTTCAACTCAATCTTACGATTTAATTCGATTCGCAATATTGGAATTTTGATTCAAGATTTGAATTTAGATTGGACAGCTATGTGCTAAATCATAAATGGAAATTCAACATTGCAGCAAAACTCTTATACTTCTCGACAGCTACGAGCACAGGTAGATGAAGAGATAAAAACCTTCAACTTAATAATCAGATATACAAGAGGCATCCATAAAGCAAATGTGATCTAACATATGCTTCTATGAAATATGCATATATGTTATCATCGATGTGTAAGATATCACATATATCTTAATGGCTATCAAACTGAGCTTGAAGCAAATATGGGTTATTCATCACTGACCTTGTACATTCTAACCACCCTGCTGGGCTCATGAACTCATAAAAGGAAGAAAAGAAACATTTTTGTGTTTGATGTGTGGATGAGTGATGGAGCAGATTATCTTTGAAGGGAAAGAGAGGGATTAACCTGAGCTGGGGATAACACTTCTGGCGAAAAGCGAACATAACGATGACTTCCATAAACTGCAGAACTGACATCAAAACCACTGCCAACTTTCCCTTGTGCAATGCAGTGAGCTGTTTGAGCTATTATATGCACCACATCAAGATCACTAGATTCCTTATCTTTACTAAGAGATGAAAGATCAACCACTCCGAGATAATGAAGCAAAGCAGCAACAACAGCAGTGGTCATTGCTGCTGAAGAACCCAATCCAGTTTTAGCCACCTCAGGTTTACAGTTCCCTCCATTTGCTTCCTCTGCATTGTAGGTGATTGAGGTAAAAGGAGGAAGTGAAGCCAAAGCCTCTGGAGTCAAAGGGAGTCCGCGTGCTTCAATCTGAAGAAAAAGGCCTAAATTTTATTACCAAGGGTAGCAATAAAGTCTTGTAATCATTAGTTCATTCTTACAAGACCGCTGCTTCAAATATCACAAAACAAAATTTACACCAAAAATCAAGAAAGATAAGTTGCTGAGGCCAGATTACCACATAGTTTAATATCAAAACTGGCAAGTCAAATCTATAACATCAACATGTGACGACGGTTAAACACATCCGCTTAACTACTCACACCAAGAATCAAGATTCCTAAACAATACTTGAATGCATTACCTGATTTCGATATGAATAGAAATCATTGGAACCCAAAATTGTAATATCAAGACCTGCATGACTAACCAAGTCACATCATCGGATTTTTTGAAACCAAGATTTGACATACCCTAAAGCAGAAAGGAACATGATACATTACCTTGCAAGAGTAGCTTGTTCAGTGCATCCTTCTTATCTTCGCCCAGGGTTGCATGTGCTGTTGCTACAGCATATTGTACCGATTGTTCCACAAAAGGGTTCCGTGATTGGCTGGATGTTCAGTCAATGAAAGTAGACATCAAAATATAACTAATGAAAGCAAGTTCCATTGACAATTAGCAATATGGCTCATTTGAACTGGCCATGCCAGAAAAAAAAGTGATCAAATTATATGTTCATTGTAAAAAAAAGGTAGGATATATAATCTACTGAACTTACCTTGGAGAGACACATTGTAGAGTTGAATTCTTCATTGATAATTTGTATGTGCTTTCTCTAGAAAGTTGGGGAGAAGTTAATTTCACATCAGTCCATGCCTGAAGGGAAGAGACAATTCAAAGATTTTTGATAATGCACGATTTAAAAGCTCAAGTAAAAAATACCACTAATCCAACCAGTATAATATAGTAAAATATGCCGCTACTAATACTCAAAATTCAAAGTTGATACACGTAAAATAGATAAAAGTAGTTAGAATAAGACATACCCAGGCCCAGCTATCGGGCTTGATTGCATCATATAAAGGCTTCACAATCGCATAGAATCGAGCATTTGTGCTGAGTACTATCCCAGCATTGGGTCTTTCCAGAATGAGGTAACCCCCAGTCATCAACACCTTACCAGGAGCAGAAGCAACTCTGTGACACAAATATCAACCAAAAAAGCAAAAAACTAAACAACAGAACAGGATTCCATACACAAAATCCATGAACAAACTTCAGCGACGAAAAAATGCAAAAACATTAAAATCAACCTAACTAGTGGTGATTTGAATCAAGAGAAGGCTTCACAGGGCCACAAAGTATATGATCAAGTAAACCATTGAAGGAAAAGGAATCAAAACTTACACAGCCATTGCCTTCTTCTCTGTCAATTGTAATCTGATTTTTGAGAAAATGTAGACAACGAGCAGAATAATTTATCTGGAGAAAATAAATAACTGGAAAGAGATTAAACAGACGAATGAAGCTGCTGCACATAAGCAAAAGGAATAGGATAAATAAGAATAGAGAAATTGCTGTCCTGATCCGCATACAAGAAAGTAACGCATTGGATACAATTGATAAAATCAAGATCGTGAGTACCTCAACGAAAGCTGAACCAATTGAAAACTTGAAACCTTAATGCTTGAGAGTAGGAGTAAAAAGCTCAAAAAGAAGCAGATAGAGAAGAGACAGCTCAGAGCTAAGAGGCCGGAGACTACAAATCGGCGATGAGGAAGTGGAGCCGTCGAGAGAATGAAGTTTTGACGTTGAAAACAAGAACGTCAAAGTCATGAAGAATTTCCTTTTCATAAAATGAAAGTAGTAATTCATAAAAATTTAATTCCAAATAATCAAAAGTACGGTTCATGATAATGGTTTGCCATAATGTGTCATTGACTAAAGTAATGGAAACGAATATGTGACTCGGCAATGTAATTGTGATTAAATTACAGTAATATTTTCAGTTTACATATGTATAAATATTGAACACATTTATTGAGCTAAAATATGTGTAATAAATTTTTAAAAAATAAAAAAAGAAAAGATCGTGAAATTAGGCAAAATCATTTCTATTATTAATTTCGTCAAACAATCAAAAAAGCATATATAATTATATACATTATGCAATAAGCTTGAATTGATGTTAATTTACATACATTAATAATTTATAAAAGTTGAAAACACCACTGGCATGATTGACAAACATAAGAAACATATGCAGTCAAACGATTTGCACATTTGAACACATGAATAAGTTTTCATCTCCAATAATTAAGTAAAAAAGATTCAATTGTTTTATTTTCGTACTCTATATAATTAACGAAATGATGGTTCTGTTCTTTCCTTTGCATTTATCGTTTTGTTTAGCAATCCCCTGATGATTGTTTCCAATAATCAAATGAAACACGAGTGTAATTATTAAAGCTGTTAGTTGCACATTTGTTAAATTTTGAAATTATAATTCAATAAAACAAAATCACCCTCCCCATTTCTTTAAGAGAGGAAAACACAATGCCAATAATTAACTGTACATTAAATTGTTACTGTTTTTATTTCAAGGCACAACGAGTTTTGAACTTTGAACCCTGAGCTGCCTATGTTAAATTCGTGCCCATCCACAACTCAGGCAAAAGTCTTCATAATAAATAAAAAAAAAATTTCGAAAACTTAGTCACAATCAAAGTATTTCTCTCAACCTCCAAATGTATTTAGACGAATTCAAACTTTATTTTACTCGCACATACTCAACTTCAACCGACTACAACACATTGACAAGAACACTTGAATTAAAAATAGGCACAACAGCAAAAAAAGAATATTATGAATGTATAAAACAAATGTATTCGATCACTATAAGTCACTATTAGTTGAAAGAAGAGAATGAAATGCATTTATTATGGCAACAAACTAACAAATAAATAGGGCTTGGCATAACTAGAATCAGATTCACGTTTACCAGAGTTCAACTCATTATTTCCCCTTAATTACCAAGCACACGCAAAATGCAACAATCTGGCCAATTTGGCCTCACAAGTCAGAAGAATCAGCGCTCTATACAAAAACAAAATCACAGGCTCGAAATGATGCCCATATTCATCAACATATTATTTGTCACTATAGTTTCAAACCCTCTGTTAGGTAGACAAATCCGAGATGGATCTGTTGGAAACATTCACATTTATGGTAGAGTAACCTTCACTTCCTTTTTATCAGCTCCAAATGACTGCAATTGAAAATCACAAACCAGCCGAATTAAAAAACATCGCATTTAACATCGACTCCTACCGACAAAATGTCACTGCATTATATTATTATCGATCAACCCATGTATTGGTCTTCATTCCTTTTATGGGAAATCTATGATTGTAAATCTATGGGAAATCTATGATTAACAGCATTAGTTGCTCTAGATATGTTGACATTTGGTGTCCTATTGGAAAACTAATGCAGATGGAAAATTGAATAATGAATGTAAGTGAGTTGGCACATACCTCTGTCCCATAACCTTTCACATATATATTTGTGAAAAGTTCTGATGGTTCGGGCATTGGACTCTCCTGTAAGGAAAAACAGCGCGACAGGAAAGCAATGATTAAAGATGCAACAAAGCACAATGCAAGATAGAGAGTGAGAAGGGGAAAATACTATTCAACGGCCAAGAACACAAAAGAAATTGAGGGCTAAAAGTTTTATGCTTACTTTTGCTTGTGCAATTGCATCATCAACTTCCTTTCTTATTTCTTTTTCCATATCCTGCAGAAAAGGAGAAACATGCACTTAGTGTTCTAAATATTCTCTCAGTGCCAATGGCACTTTTAAACTCTTCATCTTTGGAACCTTCACTCACAAACACCAAGAGCTAAGGGACATAGAGCAGATACAGAGCAAAAAGAGAATTCAAGCCAACCAGTGCCAAAATTCTACATAATAGGCTTGATCAAATTACCTTTAGCTCTTTCTCAGTAGCTACGTCATGAGCTAATAGTAGTTTTCTGACTCTTTCAACTGGATCACGTTCCTGAAGATCACAACAAATACTAAGCCTTAATCTCATGCTATGTATTAGCAGAATAATTATATTGAACAATTCTTGGATTTAACTATTTAAGAAATAGAAATGCTATGTAATAACCTGTCTCACGCCACTAATCTCATCACGAGTACGGTAGGTGCTGCCAGGATCAGACATGGAGTGACCATGATACCTGTAGGTGTCCATCTCAAGAATCTAACACAAGCATACAAAAATATTTTAATAAAAATCAGCCGAAGCAAATAGAAAAAAAGCTAAGAAGTCTTTAAATCTCAGTATTTTGATTCATTATTCATATTTCAGAGCATTATCATGTGCAACACCATCACGGATTCACGGTAGAAGATGAAGATTGGGTGGAATCCAATTTTTGATAAACATTTGAATGAAACTGCACAAAACAATTTCCTTCAATATTTAAAAAATGCCAGCCCCACCTAGTGCGAGATTAAGGTTTGATTATTGTCATTGTCATATTAAAAAAGTGTTAAGTCGTATTTGGACCAAACGAGAGATATAATTTGATGTTATCTTTAGCGTACCAAGTAAAAGAATGTGGAGGCTAAAATTATCAGGAGCATGTAAGCTTCTCCAAATTACAAACAATTTGCTTCCCTTATTTCACTTTCAAGAATCTACCGAAAATTGCAAAAACCCATACGCTATTGGTTCCAAATTGTTTGCAAAGTTATAATTATTTTGTCATTTAGAGCCACATCACCAAATTCTTGATTCAAATATCAACAAAACCTTATTTATCACCTCCAGATGTTGGAAACAGATGGTCACACTAAAATGTTAGCAATCAAGTAATTAACTTTATTCCAGCCAGATCTTCCTTCAATCCATTAACTTTGGCTGGTATAATGCATCTTTTCTCCACAAGTTGTCACAAAGACTACTTTAGCAGTTAATATATGTTGCATACAGTTAACATGTGCTATATTTCAAGACCATACCAGCTACACATTAAATGAGAACCTCGAAACAGGCATGAAATGCAGTTGACAGATAAAATAAAACTCACCATTGGACCATTCTTTAACACAAACTCCTTCACAAATTTGCACGCTTGTTTCACAGCAAGGGCGTCCATCCCATCTACCTGTTTCAAAAACAAATAATTATAAAGCAAAATAAAGAGCAAACCTTTCAGACTGATACTCAAAGGTGTAGTACAACAGAAGCACTACAACACCTTACTGGATACATTTATGACCTTAAAAAGCAATACAGTAGAAATGTAAACTATAGTTCTCTGATCAAGGTTACTGGCAAAACAGTGCGCAAGAACATAGACTTTCAACCAGGGAAACAAGGTGGAAGTTCTCTTTGGAAATTCTGCGTGATAAAAACTGATTCATCATGCAAAACCACAACAATATATTTGAATTATTTCGACGGTTCAACCACAACATTTAATATACAAATCAATCGTTTCATGGACAGAACAGAATGCGGAGAATTTGACATTTTTGCTCATAACAAGGCTGGCTTGATATATCTGCAAAAATTGATTAAAAGTACCAGCCAATTATCCTATTGGGCCCAACCTTCTACAATTCAACCAGCATAGAGCTTCCAGAAAGATTTAGAAACTACTGAAAATTAGTGGGACGTTTCATCTGAACGAACCCTGCTGTTTTCTTTCATTCCAACTTCTTAATATAACTTCCAGTTGGCATCAAAAAACATAAATCACAAACACTAAATGGAGTATTGAATGAGAAGCACAGTCCTAATTCCTCATGTCTCAACAAAATGAAAAAAAAAAAACAGAAAAAATTTAAAAACAGCAAATAGCAGCAACATGAAGACTCGTTCTAACCTTCAGTCCAGGAACATAATCCCCACGCTTGTAGTAAGCCGGACTCTTGGCTGCTCTCCACTCAGCCGTTCCCATACCGTCTGCAAACATAACATCAAAACTGAAAAGAATCAGAAACAATACACCACATAAAAAGATAGAGGAGAAAACGATAAGAAGGAAAAGAATTCCAATCCTTACAATGATTATTCTCACAGACCAGAATCACAGGTAGATCCCAAAGCGCAGAAATGTTAAGAGCCTCAAACAATTGTCCCTGATTAGCAGCACCATCTCCATAGAGAGCAAACGTCACCGTATCCTCCTTCTTGTACTTCTGAGCGAAAGCCAATCCACATCCTAGGGGGACCTGAGCTCCAACGATTCCATGTCCTCCATAAAACCCCGCTTCCTTCTTGTAGAAA
>CAOJBJ011716110.1:0-10300 GCA_948291685.1 Euphorbia celastroides | reverse complement strand
AATCTATACTAATATCACACTGTAGCTGACGTTGAACCTGAAAACTGTTCAACAGTGCACAACGAATTTTATCCAACAATTACCAAGAATTGGAACCAAATTCACAAATACAAACAACCGAACCTCCACGAAAGATCATTCAGGCCATAACCCTAGAATATTAACGAAAGAAACAAATTGCACAAATTAACCAAATCGAACATCATTCCCCTAAATTCAAAAAGGGGAGAAGCATCAGTACAGATACCTTGATGAGAATGGTGTCACCGCGAAAGAGGTGAAGCTTCTCCATGGTCTCCGGGTGCATCGAAACGACAGAATTGTCATCGTTAACGGCCTCATCAACGATTAACCGATTCGGAGACTTCTTCCTCTCCAAGATCGCAGTGGAGAAGTCTTTCTTGGTCGATTTTCTGTCAAGAAAAGTGATCAATCACATAATCATCAAAATCACAATGAAATCAAGGGTATAGACATAAGTGGAAGAACAAAGAGGGGAAACTCACGAATCGGAGGATTCCGCTGGTTGAGACATTGTTGAGATTGCAGTTAGGTGTAGAGGGAAACAGAGATTTAAAGCGTACAGAGGGATAGATTGTAGGTAGAAAGCATTGATTTTGAGTGACGGTGGCTGTCTTGTTTATAAAGAAACGAAGGATATATACGTGATAAGAAACCTCAAAATCGCTTTTGAGTTTTACAGATGTAATAAGCTCTAATTTAATTTAATGAACGTTTTCTTCAAAAAAAAAAAAACAGCAAATGCACATCTCTTCATTAACTACTTTGAACGACACAGACAACCGCTTCCCAATATGTAATATTTCGTATATTTGGAAAAGTGAACATGTATAAGCACGGCCGTTTCGGAAGTTTACGAGAACCTGAACGAAAAAATAAAAATAGGCCCTAACATAATAAGAATGTAGCTTTATTACTTTGAACTACAAGATTTATCGTGTAATTAGAATTTGCAATAAAAAATCTTTGTTACATAATTTACTAATGTGTATTCCGATACAAATATTGACAAAACGATTATATGTTATCAATACTCAATAAATGCTAATTCTCTTATTGTCGTGACTTCTCCATGTGAATATTTCTAATTTGAAACCTAATACTATAGTAAATATTTGAAAAATGACCTTCAAATTAGCAATAGTTAATTAGTTATTCATAATTATTACACTTGTTTTTTGTTGAATTTTCGTGTTAGCATTCTTGTTATATAATAAAAAACATTTACAGTGTTAAAATAATTTAATCGACATTTTTAAGATGATGTAGATAGATTGAAATTTGTTACAACAAAAGAGTTTGATACCTCTCCAAATCAAACAGCTAAAAGAACTAATACTGTAATTTGTAAATATAAAAACATGAATAAATATGTTTAACTATAATTGAATAAATTTAATTAATATTGGAAGCTATGAGAGTAAAATGGATCTTGATAATGGGAAATTGGAAAGGGAAAAAAGTAAAAAGGGTAGGGGCATACGGGGTTCGATCCCTGGTTAGCTTTGATAATGAAGAAGCGCAGTTACCACCACACCACTTGCATTAAATGAAAAAGTTGTAAGTACCACTACATTATATACAATATTATTTTATATAATCATAATACCCTAGCTGAAATCGGAGGCCCCCCTCAAAGTCGGGGCCCTGAGCGGTCGCATAGGTTGCTCCTGTTCAGGGCCGGCCCTGCGTACCAACCTGAATTTCGTTGAATACGTTATTTTTGAAACATAGGGAATTCAACCCAATTACAAACCACACAAATCCAATTGGACCCCTCAAACACTGTCATTTTCGAGCACTGTAAAGGTTGGGGATCTCGAGCAGCGACGGGCGGAGAGGCCGGTGGAGTGTTCGACAGTGTTAGAGATGCCTAGATCTGGCAGACGGTTCGAAGAGAAGTTCAATGGTTTCCCGGCAAGTTTCAAAACTGAAGGGGACGGTGACGGCGAATATCTCGACGGATGGAAACGAGTTGGCGGTGACTTGCAGCGGTCGGAGAAAATAGGAGAGAGTGTCGAGGACTGAGGAAGAAGAATCCTATAGGAAGGGAGGAAAAGAAAATTAAATGTTTTTTTTATTTTCTTTTCTAATTTTTTTAGTCAAAATTACAATTCCACCCTCCTAAGAAGTCAACTTGTGTGCCACATCAATAAAATGTTCTTAAATTGCACCAAATTACTAACTTGAGGGGGCAAAATGTGAATTTTGTAACTTGGAGATGACACTGGACGTTTTGTGCCAATTTAAAGGGCCAATCTATGCATTTGGCCATTTTAAATTATTATACCCAATTTCGGATAAGGTGTAATATTTGTGTACTATTGATATTAAATTATCATATTAGCTTTCAATAAGTTATAACTTGTTTGACTGTTTATCGATATAATATTGTAGTTTTAAGTTCTCAATTTTTGGTGATTGTGTGAGTGTTTTGAACAATGGTGGTGGTTTCAATGTGGATAAGATCGATAACAGGTGTTTTGTTTGGAGAAAGACACATGCAAACTAGCTAAAAAGGCATTATTTTTATCAAATCCTAATAAGAAAATGTGAACCATTCTTCAAGAAAAAAAGTGAATGCATCGTCTCGCCTCTAAATACTACGAACATGCTTGGAAGAGCAAAAAGCAATGTATTAAACTAGTTTTGGAGGGTAGGCATAGAGAAAATGTTACATGTAATGTTTCTAATGATGTTGGTCACAATAAAAAAATATATATGAGGATAATATTGAGTTAATAATGTTGCTGATATTTTTTAAGAGATGTTGTTGAATTATTCAATTTTTACACATTGTATGCAGGAAATGATATTTCCAATTTTATTACTTCTTATACAAGTTAGATTGTAGTACTAATGGGACAAAAACATTATGAATATTACTTTACATTGCTAATGTCAAAGGCATATCATTTTGATATTAAGTATATTACTTCTGCACTGTTGTTATACATTTTTGTAAGAGCTAGATTATACACTATTGTTGTAAAAATATTATACCATTTTTTAATTAGGTATAATACTTTTACATTGTTATTGTAAAAGTATTATACAAATTATGAAAAATGTATAATACTTTACATTGTTGTTATGAAAATATTATATCAGTTTTTTATTAATTAGGTATAATACTTTTACATTATTTTCATAATATTATTATACCATCTTTTAGTAAGGTATAATACTTTACACTATTGTTGTAAAAATATTATACTGTTTTTTTAATAAGGTATAACACTTTTACACTCTTGCTGTAAAAGTATCATACCAATTTTCAATAAGGTATAATTATTTTGCATTGTTATAAAAAAGTATTTAAAACATTATAATAATTTTATAGTAATAGTTTTAAAGTATTATGGCCTAATGCATCGGGACCCCCTGAGGTTGTCCCGTTTTGCCCCTCACCCCCCTGAACTTTCAACTGTGCCTCTCGTCCCCCCCTAGACTTGTCTAAACCGAACCTCTCACCCCCTCGAACTTGTTTAAACTGTGCCTCCAAACCCCTTAGACGAAACAAATCCAGTCTCACTTAAGAAAGTAAGATGCATGCGCGCCACGTGTTATATTGTTGAAAAGTCAAATAAATGATGTAATGACACGTGTAATAGACAACTCACTTCACTAAACCCAACTCACACATGCTTCTTCTTCTTCCCATAGCATTCATCTGATTCCGTATTTAAAACATATATAATAATTTTATAGTAATAGTGTTAAAGTATTATTATACATGAGATATTTCAAAACCCTCATAATCAAACTCAACCTTTTGGCCTAGAACAACTCAGTTATCCCCAACATACATCAAGCAAACATCTTCACCACAAGCACACAAGAGTATAACCAATCAATTTTACAATAACTAAAATGAATTTTTGTTACATGTAATCAAGAAAATGTAGTAGAATCTCTACCTATACAAACTAGCTAGCTTTTCAAACAAAATTTCAGCTAAGTTTCTTGTTTTATTTCATTGAGGCAATACATCAAACACCTTAAGTGCAAGAAAGAAATCATTAATTTGCAACGACTCTCCTCTCTAGCCTTCTCTTAACCAACCACATTAACAAATCGAATCAGAAGAAGAAATGCAACAAAAAAGAATGTCGGCCTTTGCTTTGCCGCACCGTTCGACAACTTCTCTAAATCATTGAAATAGCATAAGCTTGAACAATGGTGAAAACTTAGAAATCATTGATTCTTTAATGACGAAATCGTTCAATATTCTCTTAAATTTGGTTAAAATCAAAGGTTTCACTTAAAATTTCGATGAACAAATGAAGTTTGTAAGATTTTGAGTGGTTTTTCCTCTGCAGAGAGAAATCATGTATATGTATGTAACATCACGTAAGCTCATGTTTATTAGATTTTCTTACGAACTTTTCTAGAAACAGTTAGGTATGGCCCTTAGATTTATTTAGCTCGTTTTAGGAAATTTCTGTGAACAACCATGAGAAAATAAAACTAATGAATCTCAAAATTTCATCTTCATCAATACATTGCGCAAATTGTGAAAATTTATTTAAATCAACATAATGCGATATTCAAGGCACACGAAAAGTTAAAAAAACTTTACCAATCAAAAAAATGACAGGGAATGTCCACATTAGCATGCCGAAGAGCTTTAACAACTAACAACAAGTCACATTCGATCCAATCTGCTGAACATCCAATCTAGCGCCATTATATTTTTATCTTAAATAATTGCAAAAATAAAATTTAGATAAGACACAAACACACAAGTCTCTATACCGCATTAAATATCATGTGATGCATAATGATTTGGTAAGTACCCAACACTCACCTGAAACAATAATCAGAGATTACAAAATTTATTGAGACTTCTTATTATAGATTCTAACCATGTGAGGCTGGTCTCCAGAACAAGCTATTTGTGATTGTTACGCCAAATAATTGCAATCGTAGCTAGAATGTGTATTGAATCACGCTTGTTACATTTCATTTTTCGGTTTCCTATGTGAATGTAATGTTTTATTTATCAACCTGCTTTTTAAAAAATTATATTACTATGCCGATCAAGAGAAGAAAACTGAAGTTTTATTACCACATTTTTTACAAATACTACTTTTCAAAGTTCGTTCCGATTGACTCTAAGTCTCTATAAATCATATGTGTTGTGAAGAGGTAGTGTACAAACTTTGAAGTTTAATCAATATCAAACAGTTACTAATTATTCCCTCAAATCTTTTATTACCATCAAAACCGAGAAAATATTCATACACATCAAAACGACTAATTAATCCCGTATACTTCTCGTTTTCTTCTTAATTACTTATATTTTCATCAATATTTGTGATATCTCTTAATTAGTAGAATGGTAAAGTTTTAAAAATGATATAAAAAATACACTGACAAACAAAAAAAAAATATCATTAAAGCCTAAAACGACTATTGAAAAACTAAAATAAATAGAATGAAAAGACAACATGTATTACTTTATAGAAAATAAAAGTTAGTGAGATGAAAGCAGCTTGAGTACCAATCCGTATTGACCCTTTGGTTGTGTATATCAATTAACTATATAAGGAATAACACATAAAAACAATGCTTAACGTGAGTTGTCAACTTATCATTTGTCAACCTAAACTTTTAAACGTTTTACTTTATCCCCTTAACTTGGTAAAACGTTTCACTTTACTCCATTGACTTGGCAAAACGTTTTCACTTTGCCCCCCTCACCGTCACGTGTCAATTTCTGGTTGATTTGACTTTTCAAAGATTTTATTTTTCTGATTTTTTTAACCAACCAG
Source organism: Euphorbia celastroides (assembly GCA_948291685.1). Taxonomy (NCBI): domain Eukaryota; kingdom Viridiplantae; phylum Streptophyta; class Magnoliopsida; order Malpighiales; family Euphorbiaceae; genus Euphorbia; species Euphorbia celastroides. The sequence goes on along the minus strand of CAOJBJ011716110.1, from coordinate 4,502 downwards.
AAATTGATACGTGACATTAAGGGGACTGTTGCTCCCGTAGGCAAATTTATAGATAAGTCAGGGGGGTGAATGACTACTTTTCGTTTGAGTTGATTTAATGCAGTCGTTTTTAAGTTTTATCCCTTAGAGTCCCTCTCTGAACAATCAGAAACAATCTTCGCTGAAGCTGATATTCACACTGAGATATTTATGTCAGAGTGCCTATCAGAGCTTTTAGTTTATATTTTAATGAAAGTGCTCACTAATGTATTAGCGACGCTGAGAATGATATGAGTTAGAAGAAAGCACAATAAGAAAAAATCACCAGCGAGATTTTATCCTGGTTCAGTAGCCTGTGCCTACTCCAGTCCCCGGATACCCTCTCCGAGCTTTAATCCACTAATGTCTCCTTATAGGTGGAGAGGTCTTCTTACAGAGTTTTCTAGAAATCGAGTACCCTCCATTTTCTCCTATTATCTAACCGAACTGTCGGATACCCTTTCCAACAATTCACTCAATTTTTAAAGAAAAATTTATGGAATTTTCTTCCCACAGATTGTGAAAAGAAATTACAACAGATCCAAAGATTCTAATTGCTTCCCAAATGTATGAGTTCTTGAGACTTTGCTGAAAATTTTTCTTTGAGACGAGATTTGAACAGAGTTTTGACTTTTGCAAAAATTCCTTGGTATTTGTTTCGTATTTGATCCTCCTTTTATAGCCGAAAGAAATGTTACCGTTGTTTTTAAACGTTCGAAAATTCCTAACTGAAAGTTAGAGATTTCTACCCGTTACTAACAACGATAATATTTGATTTGAGGCTTCTCTGTCTTGGAGACTTGGTCTTCTGCATTTTCTGAATTTTGAAGCTTGGACCTTGAGTTGTTGAATTTTGATTGATGTGGTATTTCCCAAGGTTCCCCTTTTATCGGAATTAGGTACTGCGTGATTTCTGGGTGTCAGATGCGCCATTCCGTGTTTGCTTCGCGCCTCCTATCTTTTTCAGAATGCATTAAATGCGCGCTTGTCTTTTCTTCAGAATGCATTAAATGCATTGTCCTTTTGTCGGAAGTAGACAACTGTTTCGCACATTGAGTACCTTCGCGCTTTTCTCAGCAAGATAGAGACTCAGTGTGACTTTGCATTTCGAAAGCTGAGCTGCTTAAGTTTGCTTATTTGCCAGTGTAAAATCTTATCAGCGAGTTTCTTCTCGGCGAGATCCTCCAACGAGCTTTTCTTCAACAAGCTCCTTTTCCAGCGAGTTGACTTATCAGCAAGCTGATCCAACAATCATTTTATTTCAGGATAAAGCAATGATGAATGTTGTTGCAAAGGTGTTTCCTACAACTAAACATTGTTTGTGTTTATGGCACATTATCAAGAAGTTCCTTGAAAGACTTTCTCACATTTATCATGACAAGTCTGCTTTTAAGACAAAATTGGCTCGATGCATTCACGAGTCTGTATCCACTTTTGATTTTGAAATGGAATGGCAACAATAATTGATTGACTATGAATTGAATGAAAATGAGTGGCTACACAACTTGTTTTCTATAAGACACTTATGGGTTACATGCTTCAATAAGGATGTGTTTTTTGGGGGAATGAATGCAACCGGTCATAGTGAGAGATCAACTTTAATTTTACATTTGGAAGTTAATTGACTGTGTAGAAGCTGTTTATATTGTACTTTGTTTACTTTATCATTATTTTACAAGATTATTGACCTTCGTTTACATAATTTGTTTTGAGAAACTGTTCGGATACAATTTGAATGAGGACTACTTAATTTATCTTTCTTCTTGTACCCAATAGTGCATCATATACTAAGATCAACATGATCCATAGATAAGAATTTCACCAGCCCTCATCCTCGTCCATGATCAAGTAGACCGCACTCAGTATAAGCCTGCAAAATAGGATCACATTTTATTCAAATGCCCACCAAATGCGAAACAATATGCTTCCATGCATCAACTACAGCCTCAAGTTCTACCACTTTCCATAGTCACAGCATGGGTAGAATAATTGCTTTCTGATTTACAGTTGATATTTAGAGCAACTAGAGCATTTGAAGTAGTCACTTAATTCATCTAAAGTATATAGCTAGTGCATGTAAATTAAAAACTTAGCATAAACTTTGAGAAAATTAGCATGTATATAGCTACTAGACATTATCATACATTTGAGAAACTTTAAGTGGGCTAAATGAAATATGGAAATCTCAGATTATGGGGAATAAAATAGTAAATAAATTTTTTAGCTAAATTTGATCATCAGATGGAAATATGAAACTTGGCGGATGCTTTGATGACTAAGACTTAAAAATTTTAGCAGCTTCCACATCAATACTCTGGAATGTTTTAGTTAGATATCAATTACATCTGAAACCAAATTATGCACAACTGAATCTAGTTGAACCTCAGAAAATGTAACCCAAATAGTCTGGAATGTTTCTTACTCCTACAAACTCTAGGTTTTCCTATTCCTATTTCAATTGAAACTGCTATTTAGATATCCTAAATTAATAAACAATTCATATTAAAAAACAGTGCATACTGTATAAAAAAAACAGTAAAATTTGCCATGGTAAGCAGAAATCCAATTGAAAAAACCTCTGTTCATGATTATTCAACAACATTATGTAATCAAACACAAAATTACATACACTGTATCGTGCTTTTACACCCAACGAATAAAAAATACTTTATATAAACGAAATAAATTAAATAAATAAAGTAGAGAAATCTACCACTAACAAAGTCACACAGGAATCAATTCCAGCCTGATTTCCCACTAATTTCGGCAATCAAAAAGTCTCCTTCAATCGCCTACCGTTTCGTCCCCAAAAGATGCCCGATTAGCTTTGTCTCAAATAATTTCTTTTCCATAACGAAAAAAGAAACCATAATTAGAAAGGGAGAATGTAAAAAAAAGGTAAAAATTGCAAATCCTCTCTGTTCATCTTCTTCAGTCATCAATCATATGCGCAAGAATGTTTGAGAGAAATCGGGATGTTGATCTTCTTATGATCAAACGTAATATTGCAGTCGATTCTCATGTAGAATTTCGGCTTCACCAATTTCCCCAAAACGTTGGCTCTTGATCGCACGACGAAATTCAGATTCAGAGGCACCGGCAATGAAGTCAGCCCCGATGAGCTGCTCAAGGTCGCTCCACTTCCGTACAGCGGGATTTTGTTCCCCGTTACAGATATCGATACTTTTCTCTGGCTCTTTCGCGATTGATAGAACTTCTTTACCTGCAAATCGCAGTATTCAGTTCACCGGATCAATCGAGCGGAAAGAAATGGGAGATTTGGAGGATTTTAGTGGCTTACAGCTCCTGAAGCTATAACGATCTCGGAATATGACAGATCTACAGGAGAAGATGTGACATGGACGCCGAAAAATGTTCCTGTGTTGCGATAGATCATTTTTACTGTGGAGTTCACTGAAATCATATCAGTAGCGACTCCAGTAGCGTCGGATCCAGCTTGAATGGTGAAATGCTCGAATGTAATGCTCTAAAATTCAAATCAAACAAAAAAATTGAGTTAGATCGTCACTCTGATTAGCTGATCGAGCTTAGATCGATGAAATTGAGAGGCGAAATACCTTCAATGTGATCTTAGGTTTCTGCGGCTTGCTGGCGCCCCAGAGAATCAAAGAGAACAGAGAGAAGAGGACGAAGAATCCGAGCACGAAAGCAGGGAAATAGCAGCGGCGAGGGAATCCGCGCTCTCGGTCTTCGTCTTCAAGGAGGCCTTCTTCTTCAATGACGTCGCAATCCTTCCGTTGCTTCTGTCCTTTTCTGTTGCCGCCTTTGGAGACGTCGTTGGGGGTGATTTTGCGGGATCCAGAAAATCTAGTGGAAGAGGATTCGCGGGAGTGGCGGCCAACGGAGGAGTGAGAATGCGGCGGAGATCCCGTAGGGCTGATCACCGGAGTTGAGTGGAAGGAGGTGGCGGTTTTCTCGCCGTCGTGAGAATCGCGCGACGGGGACTGGACGTAGTAGACCGGGCGGCGGGGAGATCTGGTGGGGGAAGAAGGCGCGAGGCTGGTGACCTCGGAGTCGGTTTTGGCGTGCATATTAGGTGTTTGATAGAAGTCCCCAATGAAAAATCAATCACAAACACAAATACATAAGAAGCAGTTAGAGTATTGAATAGGCTGTCATTGAAGAAGATCTGAAAGGGGTTATGAAAACGATGAGCGTATAATTGAGAAAGAGATAGAAGAATATGACATGAGAGGTATAATAGTGCGTGGAAGAAAAAGATTTTTATAATATGGAAGTTGAGGAAGATACAGCAGTGGCAGTACCCAGGATACAGTTGGCACCGCTCTTTGTGATTGTTATTCCACCTTCTGCTGCAAGAGGTTGAAAATGGTCAAGACGATAAATGTGGCTAGTTATAAAATTTATATATTAATAAAAGGAATTAAATAATAAATTATTATTTTATTTTGGTCTAATATCAGATTTTTCAGTTAGTTTCTTCAACTATTCGAGTCATTATT
>CAOJBJ011713341.1:0-15642 GCA_948291685.1 Euphorbia celastroides | reverse complement strand
GATTGTAGAATGTGAGAGGGATCGGACCTATATCTTCTAAGCATTGACACATGGAACACATTATGAATCTTGTCTAGCGATGGAGGTAAGTTCAAACGATACGCAACTGGTCCAACTCGCTCAATTACTTCATAGGGACCGATGAATTTAGGGCTCAACTTACCCTTCTTGCCAAATCTTAGGACTTTCTTCCACGATGATACCTTGAGAAAAACTTTATCTCCCACTTTATAGGTGATGTCTTTTCTCTTCAAATCAGCATAAGACTTTTGCCTGTCAAATGTTGCCTTCAACCTTTCTCGAATAAGTTTCACTTTCTCCTTAGTCTCTTCAATCAAATCTATACCCATAATTTTGCTCTCACCAAGTTCCGTCCAACACAATGGAGTTCGACACTTCTTTTCATACAATGCCTCATAAGGTGCCATCTTAATACTCGAGTGGTAACTGTTATTGTAAGCAAACTCTATCAAGGACAAATACTTCATCGAGTATCGATCCATGATTTATTAATTAAAACTCAACTTTTAATAAAAAAGTTATCAAATTAATATAACAATATTTAATTCTTTATATGATTGAAGTTGAGTATCACTTATTATACGAATTACATGGGTAAAGAATTCATTCATATACATAAAATAAAACATTCAGCCATAAACAAAGAAAAAATCTTACAAAAATAAAAAACTTGTCACCTAATTATAAATGTTAGAGTCTAAAGTTTTCTCCATTCCCAATATATATAATACATTATATTATTTGGGTTGGGCTTGAATGTTCAAACAATTTCAAATTTTAACGACCGCAAGCTGATCCATGAGAGTAAATCTAAACTAAGCCGAACAAAAATCGGATCCACAACATGGAAGAATGTCACCTACTATTTTTTAGATGTTCTCTTACCTCGACTCCATTCAGAATATGTCAAGTGTTTCGTACCTATTTTCTTACCAATGCTTTTTCTATCTGCCTTTCATAAGTATATGTTTAAAATTTTAATGGGATATAGGAAAGCTGAGTAATTTTTTCCGAAACAAGTCCTCTACTTACATTAGGAGCACCAATCAATGAAATGGTTGTTGAAAAATATGTCTTTTAGCATGCTGCAATAAAAGTGCTGAACAAGTCATAATAACCAGAAATAAACATATGATTTTTTTTTCAGATCAAATAATAATTATTTCTCTTTGGAAGTTTTCTTCAATTGCTCCACCTTAAGGGGTCAGCTTTTGCTTTGATATAATTGAATATCTATCTTCCAAAAAGAATAATAATAATAAATAAATTCCATTTTCCTTCAAAACTACTAATTTAGACATAAAACCTACTACCAATAACTAACATCAATTTAAATACCCCACCACATACAATTTTCCAAATTATTAAATTATTGAAATTCTAATTGTAGTAATTGCCCTATTCTTTTGCATTTTATTACTACAAATTACCCACCATTTGCTATGTTATAGTTTATTCTACGTTCTAAGATCAGAACCCATCATCTATATTGGTAACAGAGAAATTATTATTCATAACCAAAATTTAAAATTTCTATCATATTTATCTAATAATAATTCAGTTAATATTTCATAACCAAAATTAAAGTTTCATTATCATATTTCTATCATATTTGTCAATAGATAATCGTTCTGTAAAAAAATTGCGAAAATGCATTCATAATATTAATGAATAAATGAAATATATGCCAAAAAAAAGCTAATAAATAGAAAAAAAATAATTTACAAAAAGGTTTGTTTCTTTTTATATAAATATAAATTAACAATTGGAAAAAATTATCACGCTTTTTTTTTCTCTATAATAACATTTGCACACATGTACTTACATTTCATCCAAGAAACTATTTTATTTATCGAAGTTAGCAATACATTTTTTTACGTGTTTGGTCACCTATCACTAGGGACTAACTCAACTTATGGATTGGTAAAGGAACAAATTTTCATTATTCCCTTTTCGTAGATTTTTTTTCTAACTGTGACTCGAGGTAGAGTCTTGCTTAAAAATTTGAGAATTTTTTAATTTTCGGTAGCTAAAGTAGGGCAACAGCCACACACCCCACCCTTAACACCTTCCTTGCATATGTCACATATCCGTTACATTCATAATATGTTTGTAACATATAGTGTGATATGTTATTTAACTATTTTGAGATTGCGGATATTTCTTTAACGTTCTTGTTAATTGTAGTTTGTATACTTGTATTGAAAACTATGGAAAAGAAAAGGACCATATAACACTTTTTATCTATAAATTTAATAATGAAACCGAGCAAGGTTTTCGCCCTCACATTTATAATGGAAGAAAAAAATGACAATTGTATTAGATTATTGCCTGGAAATATTTAAATGTATTCACGAGCATACTACTGTATGATGAGCACACAATATACCTCATCATGCAATTATAGCAACAATAATAATAATAATATTGGTTCACTTGAGGAATTGAAAAGCCAAGAATAATGATGCTCACGAAAATACTATTCCCCCTTTTCTTTTCCTGGAAACATTGCAAAATTTTGGTTGTTGTGTTTTAAACTTTAATTTCAATATACTATTTCACTTGGCAATTAAAGCCTCAATTCCTATAGAATTGATGCCACAAAATCATTGACATAAATGAAAGTGTGTCCTACTTGTGGTCAAATATAAAACATTGAGCAAATATCTAAAATCCTTGTAATTTTTCCGTTTTGTAAAATGAAAATTGAAGAACTTTTCTCTGGAAAGTAGAGTATGTGATGTCAAAAAATTTTGGATGATAGGGTCTACAATCACATAATAATGGTGTTGAATGAAATATTTTAAACAATTGAATACTTTGATAATTAAATCTTATTATTTAAAATTTACAAGTCACGACTTGAGTAATTTTTAGAAGTTTTTTATTACTTTTCATTATTCTTAAGTTTATAATAGTTTATTATAAAAAATATAAATTATGTTATTTTTATTAATCATTTCACAAATATTCAAATAAAAATGGACAATACCTTTTTTTACATAATCCAATATTGAAAATTATTTTACTTGTAAATATCTTGAAACTACAAACTCTGCTTTGAGAAAAAAAATATTCTCAATCTCTATTTTGTAAAATGTCTAAACCACATAATTATTTTTTCAGAATTTTCCATGTACAAGCAAAGAATAAATTAAACATCAAATTAGTTCATGGTAATTTATTCCAAACTAAATGGATAATTAGAATATAATCCAAATATTTATCTGTATTTTTAACATTGTCTTGGCCAAAATCAATAATTCAATAAAGTAAATTTTGGTAGATGGAAAAAATTCTAGTTTTAAATTTAGAGTAAAGTTGAAGTCATCTCAACTTTTCAATTATTAATAAAAGATCTTGATTAAAAATATGTATTTTTTATCTTTTAATGATGTTTAGAAGAGGTTAAAGAATTTTAAAATAAAGTCGAAAAGCCAATTTTAGAGAATCCAACGAAATCGGTCGGTAGATACATAAATAAAACCAAAATCAGAGGCCATATTTATTTTAAATAACAAAATACGATAACAAATTAGCAACACAAACAAATTATGCATTCGAAAAAAGAAAAGCAAAACGACACCGGAGCAAAGATAAGACGAGATATCATAAAATTGTAACGTAGACACACAAAGACACAGGGGTCAATAAAAGCACACACGAGGTTAAAAAGGTCCACCATTTTGATTGCCCTTTTAAAAAAAGTTCCAATTCAAACCCTTTTTGCTGAAAATCCCTAAACTACCCTCCAAAAAGAATCTCTGCAACTCCAATCATTGTATTTTGTTGTTCGTCTTCTCCAATTTCCCCACTCTCTCTTCTTTTCTACACATATGGACTTTCTCTCTTTGCGCTCCATCATCTCCTCTCTTCAATCTTTCACTGTTAACAGCTTCATTCTTTGATTCCTTACTCTAATATTTTTCCATTTTTGTTCTTTATTGTTTTCATCCATGGCCGCTGCGACCAATTTCTGCTTCTTCTTGTTTCTGTTTCTCTCTGCATGTGCTCAACGGAGCCCTGAGAATCTGGCTGAGATTCAAGCTTTGATGTCGTTTAAACTCACTGTTCGTGATCCTTTTGGGGGTTTGAACGGTTGGGATTCTTCTACTCCGGCGGCTCCCTGTGATTGGCGTGGGGTTGGCTGTGTTAACAACCGAGTCAGTGAGCTCCGTCTTCCTCGCCTTCAACTCGCCGGCCGACTCAGTGACCGGTTAGCTGATTTACATATGCTGCGGAAGTTGAGCCTTCGGTCTAATTCTTTTAATGGAAGCATTCCTTCTTCTCTCACAAAATGTACCATGCTTCGCGCTGTGTTTTTGCAGTATAACTCGTTTTCCGGTGTTCTTCCGCCGGAGATCGGTAACCTAACTCGGCTTCAGGTCTTTAACGTTGCTCAGAATCGTCTCTCTGGTGAAATCCCCGCTAATCTCCCTGCGAACCTTGTGTACATGGATCTTTCGTCGAACTCATTTTCTGGTTCGATTCCTCCTTCGGTTGCTAACCTCTCGCAGATTCAACTCATCAATCTTTCGTATAATCAGTTCTCTGGTTCGATTACGGCGAGTTTTGGTCGGCTTCAGAATCTTCAGTACCTCTGGCTTGATAACAATTTTTTGGAAGGGACTTTGCCGTCGGCCATTGCTAATTGCTCGTCGCTCGTGCATTTGAGCGCTGATGGCAATGCGCTTAGTGGTGTGGTCCCCGCTGCCATTGCAGCTCTGCCAAAGCTACAGGTCATTTCCCTTTCACACAATAACCTTTCTGGTTCTATTCCGGCGTCCATTTTCTGCAATGTATCGGTTTATCCGCCGTCTCTTCGGATCGTGCAGCTTGGATTTAATGGATTCACGGAGGTTGAAAGCCCTGAATCTGGGGATTGTTCTAGTGATTTGCAGGTTTTAGATGTTCAGCATAACCGGATACATGGTGTGTTTCCTCTATGGTTAACCAGAATCCTTACATTGACGATACTTGACGTTTCTGGGAACTTGTTTTCCGGTGCGATTCCTCCAGATATTGGGAATTTGTCGAGCTTAGAGCAGCTAAAAATGGCGGAAAATTCCTTCACTGGAGTACTTCCGGTGGAGATAAAACAATGTAGGTCATTGCATGTTCTTAATGTTGAAGGGAATAACATTTCTGGTGAAATCCCCCCTTTTTTGAGTGACATGAGGGGTCTGAAAGAGTTGTATCTCGGCGGAAATCAGTTTTTCGGTTCGGTTCCGGCCACTTTTCAAAACCTCAATGAACTGGAAACTTTGAGTTTACATGACAATGGTTTGACCGGAAGCTTGCCGGAGGAGCTTATCAGGTTGAGCAATTTGACTACATTGGACCTTAGTGGAAACAAATTTTCTGGTGTTATTCCGGCGAGTATTGGAAATTTGAGTCAGATTTTGTTACTGAATTTGAGCAGAAATGATTTCTCATGGAAAATTCCTGCTAATGTGGGAAATTTGTTGAGGCTTACAACTCTGGACTTGAGTAAACAGAATCTATCAGGCCAGTTGCCTTCTGAGCTTTCTGGGTTGCCTAATCTTCAAGTGATTGCTTTGCAGGAAAATAAGCTGTCTGGGAATGTTCATGAAGGGTTCAGTAGTCTGATAGGTTTGCGCTATTTGAACCTAAGTTCCAATTCCTTATCTGGTCAGATTCCATCAACTTATGGTTTTCTCCGTTCATTACTTGTTCTTTTGCTATCCAATAATCATATATCTGGGTTCGTTCCAGCAGAGCTTGCTAATTGCTCTGATCTTGAAACTCTTGATTTACATTCCAATTCATTGACTGGGGAGATACCAGCTGATCTCTCTCGCCTTTCACATTTGAAAGTGCTTGATCTAAGTAGGAACAATCTATCAGGAAAAATCCCAGATGAGCTCTCCGGATGCGAATCCTTAAATTCATTGCTGCTCAATAATAATCATCTTGCTGGAAGTATTCCAAAATCCTTGTCCAATTTATCCAACTTGACTTCTCTTGATCTCTCAACCAACAACTTGAGTGGGGAGATTCCTTCAAACCTAACTCAACTTGGTAGCTTGGTGTACTTTAACGTGTCCAACAACAACCTTGGAGGTGAAATTCCAGGGACATTGGGCTCAAGATTCAACAATCCATCTACATACAAGGGCAACCCAGATCTCTGCGGTGAGCCACTGGACAATAAATGTGTTGATGAAGCTGAAAAGGAAAGAAGGAAAAAGCTGATTTTGTTTATTGTAGTGGCTGTAATTGGGTCTCTGCTGTTGTCATTATGCTGTTGCTTCTACATTTACAGCCTCCTGAAATGGAGAAAGAAGCTAAAACAAGGGGCAACAGGGGAGAAGAAACGAAGCCCCGGAAGGGCCAGCTCAGCAGGCAGTGGGGGCCGAGGGAGCACAGATAATGGAGGGCCAAAACTCGTTATGTTCAACACCAAGATCACACTTGCAGAGACACTTGAAGCAACAAGGCAATTCGATGAAGAAAACGTGCTTAGCAGAACCCGACATGGATTAGTCTTCAAGGCGAGTTACAACGATGGAATGGTACTCTCAATAAGAAGACTCCCCGATGGGACAATCGATGAAAACATGTTCAGGAAAGAAGCCGAGTTTCTAGGCAAAGTGAAGCACCGGAACCTCACAGTTCTCCGTGGATACTATGCAGGACCACCCGATTTAAGACTCCTTGTCTTCGACTACATGCCCAATGGGAACCTTGCAACCCTTTTGCAAGAGGCATCTCATCAAGATGGTCATGTACTCAACTGGCCAATGAGGCACTTAATAGCACTTGGAATTGCCAGAGGGCTAGCGTTTCTACACTCAGCAAACATGGTTCATGGGGACATCAAGCCACAGAATGTTCTATTCGATGCAGATTTCGAAGCCCATTTATCCGATTTCGGGTTAGACAAAGTAACAGTTGCAACACCAGCAGAACCCTCGACTTCAACAGCTGTTGGGACTTTGGGTTATGTCTCTCCAGAGGCTAATCTAACAGGGGAAGCCACAAGGGAATCGGATGTCTACAGCTTTGGCATCGTGTTGCTCGAGTTGCTCACCGGGAAAAGGCCCGTCATGTTCACTGAAGATGAGGATATAGTGAAATGGGTGAAGAAGCAGTTGCAGAGGGGTCAAATTACTGAGCTTCTGGAGCCGGGTTTGCTTGAACTTGACCCGGAATCATCAGAATGGGAAGAGTTCTTGCTAGGAGTGAAAGTCGGGTTGCTTTGCACCGCACCCGACCCGATTGACCGGCCGAGAATGGCCGATATTGTTTTCATGCTAGAGGGTTGCCGGGTTGGTCCCGATATTCCGTCTTCAGCCGATCCGACATCCCAGCCTTCTCCGGCGCAGCAACCCGAAACATTTTGAGACCCGGAAAATGTTGATTATCAATTTCCTAGAGTTAACTGTAGCATTGCTAATTTGTTTTTACTCCAAATTGTTGAAAAATTGTTTTCAATTTTACTATTTGTTTGGATAAATTTGCGTATCCTTTGAATTAATTAGCATTTACTTGCTTGTTTACTGCCGGCTTCGGGGGAAAAGGGTGGGACCAAAAATATTTAGTCAACGACATGGACAGTGAAGAGGACAAAAGTGGTTTTCTCCCGCCAAATCAGAAAGAGGGAAAAAGGAGAGAGAAAATCACGTGGCAGGGGAAACGCTCTTTAGTAGTGGAAAAAGTAGCCGTTAACGTGGCGGGTCCCGCGATTATGACAGCCTAAACCATCGGAAAAATAAGTGTACTTTACTATTGATATTTTTGATATAGACCAACTAGGAACTGGAGCTTAAGTTTTTGATAAAGAGACTTTATCTATGCTGATGCCACGTGGCATTTCTGTTGTCCTGAGATTTTGAGCGCCGGGAAACAGACTACAAAAATTTAGGCTCCTCCCCTGAACCAAAAGAAAAGCTAATGAAGCAAAAAAATTAAAGGTAGCGAGATAAAATGATAGTTCCGCTCCACATGATAATTTTACTTATACTAATTAGTGGAATAATACACTAATGTTCACGAAAGATATTAAGATTTCTCAATGAAGCATAAAATGAACTAGGTAAATGAAGTCATTCTTAAAAAGAGTAAGAACTATCAAGATTTCTCTAATAATTACTTTCTTATTAGAAATATAACCATAAAGTATGATAGTTGTCTCTTCGGGAACATCCGATAAAGTATGAAAGTTATTTGAAAAACTATATTTTAAAATAAAATGAAACAATCTATATTTCACATTTTATGTAATAAATATTTTATCATACACTATCAATTATTTTCTAGATCAATTAAAGGGTTGAAATATGAGTAAGACCATGTCTTCTTCAACTTATAAGCAGGATAGTAAATTTAACTCAGTTTAGTATAATTTCAATGATTATGAATAAGTTCATCTCAATTTAGTATAGTATTCAAGAAATTCAATTCACATTAGTTTAAGTTCAATAAGTTCTGTTGAATTCAATCATTATATGTTAAAGAAAGCAGGACGTTAAGTAAACTATATTCAGTTTTGCATTATTCTATGAACCAAATAAGCTATGAGTTATTGAGTTATGACTTTGTTAATGTTAATACACATAGAATAAGTGAGTCAATAGTCAGAGCTACAGCATTGCTGCTCTCAACAGCACGCAGTACATCATATTAATTTAAACATGCAACGACAACTGAGCCAATAAAATAATATTAGTGAATTCTTATGGTATTAATTGTAAGCAGGTCAAATGAAATCAGAAACATAGAAGTGTGGATTTTGAGGGGAAAACAAAGAAAATAGCGTAAGGATTACACCTTTTTGTTTTTGGGATGCAAACAAAATTCAATTGGAGTATCTGTAACAGTAACTTATCAGCTTTTATAAGCGTGGAAGCACATGCCCATTATGCAAAAAATGCAGATAATGGCAGAGCCTTGTATTTGTATAGTATGAAAATAAACACAATATAATTATAAAAGCAGTGGACCGTTGAAGTCCCGATTGAATTATTTAATGGTGTCCATATAATAATGCATTCATTTCTTGACTGCCACATGTCTTCTGGATTTCTGTTTCCCTTTGTCTCCTCTTTTATTGGTTTCTTATCAACAAATTTGCCCGTTTTTTCATCGGGTTTCTCCAAAACTCTCAACTTTTTTGTTACGATGATTTATGATAACCTTTGACAACATGGTTGTAGCAATACACATTTTCTATGTAGAATTTTACTCTCTTCATATTTTATTATGTGTTTTTCACCAAACTTCAACTCTTTTATAAGTGTCATTCTCATATTTCAATATTACTTTTTTTTTTATTTATCTTTCACTTTTATCCTTATTATTAAATGCACACACTGACATTAATTTCATATGAATATTAATTACATTAATTGAAATTGAATAGAGATTTTATGTGCTTGATTAATGCTTTCTTAGTCTTTGTGTAACTCTTAAAAGCAACACATAAAAATAAGGAAGGAGTAAGAGTATCTATAATAGATTGTCATAGTCTTGACAAATAAGCAATAATAGACTATGAATTAAAAAATGTTGCTACACTAGATAGTCTATTTTCTCTCGCCTGAGTGATTTGACACAATTAATGTAGACTATAGTGTATTTGATCTTCTACATATAGACAATCAAATAGAAGACCATATCGTCAAATTAATTATTATTCAATTATACTTTTATAAGAAACTCTTTTTATTGGTAGACATTTTATTGTTATTATCATTTAATAATAAATTTCTAAATCAATGGATTAGCTAATGTAGCACACTTTTAAAATCACATTGTCCATTTATAAGACCATAGAATTGTCATTAATATTCTAGTATATTTCATGTGACACATAAGCATAGTCTCCATCTGTAATAGATTGTTTAGTCTTGACAAATAAGCAAGAATAAACTATGAACTAAAAAATGTTGCTACACTAGTTAGTCTATTTTCTCTCTCTTGGATGATTTGACACAATAAATGTAGATTATAGTCTATTTGATCTTCTACATGTAGACTATCAAATAGAAGACCGTGTCATCAAATTAATTATTATTTAATTATACTTTTGTAAGAAATTATTCCTATTGGTAGAAATTTTTTTACTATTATTATTTAATTATACATTTTTACATCAATGGACTAACTAGTGTAGCACATTTTTGAAATCACATTGTCCATTTTTAAGACTATTGAAATGTCATTAATATTTTAGTCTATTTCATGTAACACATAAAGCATAGTCTTCACTATCTACTAAAAATGCTCTAATAAGTTTTAATATTTGAACGATCAGTCGTAGTGATTTTAAGTAAAGGGGTGTAACTTAGTTGATACATTTTTTAATATAAAGGTGAGAGGTCTTAGGTTCGAAACCTAACGTCTTCCAGGAGTTATGAATTATTGAAAAAAAACTGACTAAGTTAATTAGTTACTGAATTTATAAGCATTGAGTTAGCTGATTTTATTAAGGGTCTGTTTGGGGCTGCTTTCCCAAGGTGCTTTTCCTGAAAACTCAATTTGAAGCTTTTCCTAAAAGCAGCAGATTATATTTTTGGAAAAGCTGTTTTGGCAGTTCTCAACTTTTTGATATAAAAGATCAAAATACATTGCCAAAATAAAAAAAATGATGTTACATGAAAAGTTTGTCACACCAACTTTTAAGGACATCAACTCTGACAACAATGCCAAACAAACCTAAGTTTAATTCATTAATACTCAACAAAAGGATAAAAGGAAATCATAGACCAGTTCATATTTCCAATTACCAGGGAGGTTGAGTAAGCTAAGACGTGTACTTATATTGTTAAATATATACAATGAAAGTAAAAGAACTTGGATTAGTGCACTATTTTGTGTTTTATTTAATATTCCCCGTTTCAAAATAAGTTTTTTTTAGAATTTTCATCAATATCAATAAAAATTTATTACACCATTGAAATGAATAAAATATCCTTTGACTTTTAATGTTAAAATTCATCTCTTTTTAATTGCTAACACATAATTTCATCAATATACAACATCCCTCATAATTAATGCAATGACAAATTAGAAATTAATGGTTAAAAAAAATGCATTGAAAAACTAAAGAGTCACTTAAAGTGGAACAAATGACAAAACTAAAGAGTCATTTATTTGAAATGGAGGGAGTAATTATTTTTTTGGTTAGTTAGATCGAACTTTCTTTTATTGCATGCTCTATCCCATGAGAAAAGGGGTAGGGATTGAGATAAGAAAAAATTATTTTAGTTGTTTACTTGGTCATTTAATATTTTTGTTTCAAAGCAATCCAGTTATTCTCTTATAAAGTAGTGGAAGTAGAACTTGACAATGACAAAGGCTCATTGGTAGTCACTTTAGTATACGGAGATCTTGAATTTAATCCATTGCCTTCAAAAAAGCAAAAACTTTTGATTGCAAGGGTTTTCACTTCACCAAGAAAAAGTTTTTATAAATTCGGAATCTCTCAGTAATATAAGTGATCTGCTTGCACAAAATTAATATTGATAGAAAAGAATATCGGAAATGTTACAAGGATTTGTTTTTAAACATACATTTAATCAGCCAGCAATTTGATGACATAACTTCAACATTTTCTACTAACTTAAACAACTACATCTCATATTTTAGGTAACTCAAAATAGTTTTTATACATATGGTTACAATCCCTTTTAAATATTTTAGAAACAAAAAGTAGCAACAACTATGAACAAGTGCAATAACTTTCGAAAAGTACTGTCAATACGAAGAAAAACAACTTTACCAATGAGGCCCTACATCTCTGAAGATTCTGATATTTACCTATCAACAAAAAACCTATTCACCAAAGATAATTTAGTTATAACAAAATAACTCAAAGTGGAGGGAAAGGCCATTTTAGCGGGACAAGGTAGTAACTGTTCCAAAACTAGAGCTCCTGACCCACCTCCAATTCAACGTTCGATTATTTTGTCAGCATGACTTTCAAATATGTCACTATATGGATCTGTTGTCTTGAGAAGTCTGGTATCTCAAACTTTTCACTTTTCACGTATCGACATATTTTTCAATAGTTCATTCTAATGTATTAGAAGCCGCCACAACTGCTTTCTCAAAACTTAAATCTACAACTTAAAAAGCTTCAAATGGAAATGACAGCCTGAAAAACAATCTCAGGCAAAGCCTAATGTCGCCAACTCCACTGCTGATAGGCCAACGGCGGTTAGCTAAGTTAGAATAAAAAATAAGCATTACCAGTCAATTCCATGAAAAACAGTTTTGTCCATTGATTATCTTCTTCAATTGAGGAATCAGATACTATATACAGCCATGAAAACACTCTGAAACTTTAGACATGTGTTACAAATCTGTTCTCTGCAAAACTTGTGGACCTCGCAAAAACATAAATGACGTCTAATAAACATATGGAAGAATAACACGTCGATTTCGAGGATAATCCTCGAATTTCTGCAGGTACCACCAGTGTGTATCTACTGCTGCTAACCGAAGATTAGCCACCTGCAAAAATTGTTCAACAGGTTCAAATTCATATATTCTATTTCAAGCCAGAAGAAATTTCACTCAAAACTTACCACAAATAGAAAAGTTAACCATATGACAAAGTTGGTTCCTCCACTCGCAACCAGTATACCCAAATATATTACCTGCGCATAAAAGAGCATCACTTAAATTCCTTTTGTAGATTGTTTATTTCAGTCAATGCAAATAATTACAGTAGAAGTAAAGATAGAGACATACAATTTCAGCTAAGTAGTGTGGACTTGAAACCAATTCGAACCAATCCTCATGAGGTATTACATACTCATCATTTTGCTCTCTATTTTCTCTCAAAGCTCCCTTCAGAAAAACCAAGAATTCAATTCAGTAACTGCATACTAAATACTAATAAATCATAACAAGATATAATTCCAGAACGCTACCAATATAGAATGACAGCGCCATTGATGCAGCCAACCCCAAGCAAAAATAGCTGCACCGGCCCACTGAAACCACCCGAGGTTCACAATAGGCTTGATATAGCCCCGCAAATCAAATTCAACAACAGACACCTTCTGGTTGTTGACATTAAATTCGATTGCTCGGTATTCTGCAAAGTTTAGAGCCTCAAATACAGAGCCATGGCAAAGCGACAATGGTGCTGCTATATAGAAACTGCACCAGCAACATTCACACAATTAAACAAATGCACACAACACATCAAAATAATGAGGAGATACAACCCAAATTGATGGGCAATCAACCCTCAAAATTACCAGTTTCACAGCAATTACAGATATTTGTTTTGTTTTACTAAAACTGTAAAACCATTCCTAAAATTCTCACCAGAAAGTCAAGTACATCGAGGGTTAAAAGGAATCATTGAAAGAAAGCAATAAGCCATTTGGGTCAAGCAGATATAAATACGTATATCTTAAAGAGATTGAAATGAGAGAAACTCACAAAAGTCCAGTAAGATAGCCAAAAATGTGCATACGAGCAGAAGGGCTGTACTTGAAGACATAAAGAGTCTCGTAGAGGCGGCGCCATACATGAAACTCCATTAATAAAAGCAAAAACACAGAGAGCCAAACCCTGTACTTACTCTCTACAGAGGAGAAATCATGCTTGTATAACGAAAATAAACTTGAAGCTCCCATTAAGGAAGTAGCAGCGGCAGGGTAAACCAAAGAACCGGAATCCAATACAGCCAATTCGTATGCCAAATGCCAGATTATGAGCAGCAAAAACGATGTCCAAACCTCGCCCAATAAGTAGAAATGCAGGAAGAATCTCTGCGGGACTGTGAATTTCTATTCTAGCAAATGAAATTAACGAATACCCAAATCAGTTTCTCGTTTGAAAATTTGAAACTGGAAAGGGAAATTGGGAAAGTTTGAATCTTTACGGCTTACAGATGATGATTGAGGCATGATTTTGCCCCGACTGCAAAATCCTAAGAGAAGTTGAGTGAAAGGGGCGAGACGAGGAGAGGGAAAAGCAGCCATTAAAATGGGTAAAGTGCCGGCGAGCCAAGCTGAACCCAGAATCCAATCGAGCCGCATCGCCATTGTTACAGTTGTTCATCATCGAACTTGCCCTACACTTGAGTCAATTTATCTGATTTGATGCCACGTGTAAGACACGTGTCTTGCTTTCGGAAGATTTCAGTGCGCGACCTTAACAGTTCCAAGAGAAAATATGTTTTATGAGAAGATTTATTAATACGAGATTAAGAAAACAGATTAGACCCATTTCAAGTGGACCGGCCCAATTACTTGACTGGGCTACTAAACAATTCCATGGGCCAATTACATTATTATGATTGAGATTTAATGCTGTGTAATGAAGTTTTAAGATGAATAGGACACTTTGCATTTTTTTTTGTCACTTTCATATAGTGAAAGTGCACAAATGGGATTTTCCTTCCGGAAAGTATAAATATAACTAACTTTATGGCATTTTCCAATTGATTATACTTATTAGGGGTTTCTTTTATTATAAATTATTACTTCCAAAAAGATTGAAAAAGTATTGGTGAGGATATATTGACGCACACGCTCAAATTATAGAGAAATTGGGGACAAAAATATATGGAGAAAACCCATTGGACGCATCACTTTGAAATTATTACAGTGATATTATCTGGCAATATGTTATAGGACTAATTGTTCTTTTAAGCTTTTTTGTAACTTTCATTTTTGGTTTATTGAATGAGACAAGTCTATAGTATTAAATCATAACCTAATAGTCACAAAATTTTTCAAGAAATGGCTTAATATTCGTTGTATGGGTTTTATTGGTGAATTTGCTCCATTTAATGAACTAACTTGATTCAATTTCATCATTGTTAATTCTATTAGTTGCTTCCAAATCAATGCTATCTCAGTAATTATAATTTGAAATAATTTTTACAATAAATTTAAAGAATAAAGTTAGGGCAAGTGTGAAAGAACGGCCATGGTTTCGCCACGCCTAGTTTATATATTTGGTAATGAATTGAAAGTTAGGGTTAGGGAAATAAGCGTTTATAGTGATTTTATTGATATAGAATTATAGACCAACTGAGAAGTGGAGCTTAACTTTAGAGAGGCTTTGGATCTATGCTGATGCCACGTGGCATATCTGTTGCCCTATGGTTTTGTGCACAGGGAAATAGACTACAAAATTTTAGGCCCCTCTTCTAAAACAGAAAAGGCCGAAAAACCAAAAGGTTAAGGTAATAGAAAATGATAGTTTCAGCTCCATATGAATAAATTAAAAGTGGATTAATACACTAATGTTCACGAACGAGATTAAAAGTTTTCAATGAATCATAAAATGATCGCTTATGAACAAGGTAAATGAAGGCACACTTGAGAAGAGTAAGAACTTACAAAAAGTTTTGTTATCAGCTATTACGTATGAACAAAAAAGAATAGATGGATAAATGTGAGATTAAATAATTACTATCGAATTATATATGACCATAAAATATGAAAATTATTTAAAAAACTATATTGTAAGATAATATTAAATAATTTATATTTCATATTTTAAGTAATAAATAGAACTAATCAATTGATTCCAAGATCAATATAAAGTGTTGGAATGTATGTAAGGTTGTATTTTCTTCTACTTATAATCAGAAAAATAAGTTCAATAGAGTTCAACTCAACTACA
>CAOJBJ011711847.1:0-17063 GCA_948291685.1 Euphorbia celastroides | reverse complement strand
CTATGAGATTCACAGATGCGCTGCTCCCTACTGGTGAACTTACCGAATGTGGCGGGAGAGTCTCAGTCCGTGTTCAACGCCTGCTTGACTAGCGCAAAAGGAGGCAGCTGGAGTGTGTAGATGGGCTTTGAATAAGAGTTGGGTGAACTTTTTCCAATAATGCCAACGATGGATGAAATTATGGACTGCCTGTCGGGAGCGTGTTACTTTTCAAAGCTTACCTTCTTTTTATTAAATTACCTTGTCTCAATAATAACAAGCAAAACTGGGTCATGAGTCTCGAATTGAACGAATAAATTCATCATACCCGGCACCTCTCACATTCCAGAATCTTCATCTCAAAAACAATTGATTGATGGTGTGGAAACATGGGATTAGTGGCCATTCGAGGCCTGAACTCCGTCGACGACGCCGTCTGATCCAAGATTAGCAACCTCTCTTTCTCCCATGGAGGGATCCTCACTGACGCATTCAGGGCTATGCAGTTGAAGCGTTCCAACCATATAGAAGGAATCCACACCATTATCTCGTCGTCTTGTCGTTTCTTTTTGTGAAAAGGTCTTTGGTATATATGTCACATCTACTGCGCATCGAGCTTGCTGGCAGAAGTCAAGCACTATCCACACCCGCTGACTTTTGGTGGGAAATCGACCATTTCCCCGGTTGCCTTAGACCCTCATAAGTCAACTCCTCTTGCAAAGCAACGTACCGGTGACTGCTTTAGCTTTAACTCTCATTCCATGGGACCGCCTTCAACACATAAGCCGACCCACCTCTGCCATAGCAGCATTCAACCATCTAAGAAAGATGTTCTGTTCGGCTGGCACGTCTACCTCAACTACAAGGGTTCTGTCCCTCCCTCAATCAAATAAGACTTTTCCGTCCCACAACGAATCTAAAGATTCTCCTCCCGAAATACATGAAATAGCTTCTGCTGAAGCAAATTCCATCCAGATGGTTGCATTTGAACCAGCCGGAAGTGCATAGCTGTAGGCACTTTCCTCAAATCTAGGATCTATTGAGAACTACGAAAAAGTGATTTAACAATTTTCGTGGAATGGAAGATCCGCTTGAAGTTCATCGTTTGTTCATCCATCCGCTCTACCTCGCCTCGAGAAATAGAGAACAGGAAGGCTGCGCCCCTCTATCGGCAACTAACTAGAACCCTCTATTACGGAGCAAGTATAGGTGCCAGGCTTACTAACCTAGGAATGAATCTATGTTCAGAAAAAAGCCCTGCTCTTGCTTGCTGTCTGTATGTGGTAGGGTCTTCAAGCCCCACGCTCGATTCTCGAGATTCATGGGCCGTCTCGCGAAGATCTTCGATCCGAACCTTCGCATCTACTCTATATTAGAGGATGAACCACGCCTTCGCTATCGCAAGAATATAGCGATCGAAGACGCTCAGCAGCTTCACGTATTACGAAAGCCGTATTGCCCGAAGGGGGCATGCTGTAAGAGCGTAGGTGAGTGGTAAGCGTAGGAGGCGTGCCCGAAGGGAACCACACTCAAGAGATTCAATGGGAGCATTCACTCTCCCTCGATCGTAGAAAAAAGAGTAAGCAACTGAAGACATAAGCCCCTTTCCTTTTGTCTGGGTACACAGAAAAGCCTAAGACTGAAACTCCTATTGTCACAGCTACCGACCCAGCCCATCTGTCCCCGGAAGGTGAGCAACTCGCTGAGCGAGAATAAAGCCTATCCATGCCAGAGAGAAGACTAGCTTCATCCCCGTCCAATCCGAAACAGGATAGCTAGATCGAGCTGACCTACCTTCTTCCGGTCTTGATCGGAGGAGAAGAAGAAGCGGCAGCGGATAATAGTCGAAGGGTATTAGGTCAGCAGGAAGGCAGAAGGCAAAGGAATCAAATCCACTTGTTCAGTCGGCTCGCAACAGCGAATACGCGTTTGAAAGCTTTTTCCTTGCTAAAGGAGATCAAAGCGTGACTTTCCGGTCTTGGTCCTGTACTCTTTCTTAGTCAAGTCAGGTTATTCGCTCTTTCTATCAAACCGTTATAAGGATCAAAGACAATCTGTCTTGTTCCGGGGCTAGGACTTCTAGTTCCGTTTCCGTGCTCTAGGGCTTTCTTTGACTTCTAAGAGCAAGAGTTCTCATGAAATTAGGGAAGGTCGTAGATCACTTCTTTATATGCAGCGTCTTGATTGATTGATTCCCGTTTGCTTTGCTTGCCGAACTGTGCGCTTGTAGCTTTTGGTTAGCCTGTACTCGAGGGCAAGTCGCTCTAAAGGTAGACTCGGTGAAAGCTGTTAGGGCATAGGTGATTGCTTATATGAAATGTTCCGCTTCTTCCGTCTCTTCTGTTTGAGAGTCAAAGTAGCGGTGATGATTGATCAATTAACTCAGTTAGGGCCGGGCATGTTCGGTAAGCCTTTCCCTTCCCTGCTTTTCGGGTGCTGTGATGATACTATATAGAAAAGGGCTTTCGGCAGTTTAGCTCTTAAGCTAAGTGCGGGAATCAAGTCCAGTTCAAGGGGAAAGCGCTAGGTCTTTGCGTCGGTTGAAGAACCAATCCTTTACTAGCTTGGAGGCTTTTCACTCCACTCGCATGCTCCTATTAGTAGCTTTTAAATAAACAATCCATATGAAAGCTGTCAGTTGACGGGCTCGGAAGGCGATCAGGAAGTCAATCTTTCATTTCTTTCTGTTGGGCTATCTATTGCCTTAGAAATCCTTTTTTCTAAGAATATGGATTCTGACCCATATGTTTGGTTAAACGTGGTTTTCTCAGTAAGAAGATTGATGTCTAAATTGATGTCTAGAAAGGTATATTTCTTTGTCTTTGACAGGCTGAGCTTCAAGCGGCTTTCCCCGCTACAGACAGATGGGGAAATCACCATTCCACACCAATAGCATTGATGAAGATGGGATAGAATGAGGTTTTCCTTCCAAAGCCCTACCCTTGTTGGAAGGAAGGCTTACTGGTTGTTGCGATGGCTAGCCTGTGTAATAGCCCCCAGTCTCTTCTTTTCTTCCCCCGTAGCGGAGAAGGGACCATTTCTTTTGCTTCGAGGCAAGCGAATTAACGCACTAATACTTGTGCTTGACTCAGTCTCTCCGTCAGTCCTAAATCCGTCTCTTAGTCAATGTCGTAGTATGAAAAAAGGAAAATCCTTCATCTTATTTGATTACACTTCTCTTTTAAGCTCTTTCTCTTCCTACTGCGAAAGAAAAAGAAGGTATATGCGGTTCGGCTACTCAAAAGTACACAACATATTTTTTCACTTTTTTCTCTATGAGATCCCCTGTTCTTAGGCGCCTGCTTATTCGTTCGTCTCTGGGGAAGTTTCTTTAGTCTATTCTTTTTCGTTGTGGGGTCGTTTCTGTAAAAAAGAGCAATTTCTGAGCTGTCAATCTAAAACCCGGTGTCGATTTCGGCGACTCGGTAAGATGAATCTCTAGTTTTTGGGGTTAAACATCTCTATGCGCTCTACCGCTTTCCGCAAGTTTTTCTGGTATTTAGGCAGAGATGGAAAGTACAATAGCAGGAGATTCTTTCACAAGCTAGTCTGTAAGAGTGCCAGAGTGTGCATCCTCTTCTAAAGGAGCTGATTGATTAGCTAGTCCTGCACCGCCGGCTGCCGCTCTCGGGGGTATGCCTATTCGTACTGAGGAGGCGCTACAACATTTACTCTAAGTCGCGGTGTGAGGAATCGTACCCCGCCCTGCCATTGGGAGGGGAGGAGAAGAAGAAACTCGTTGTTCACTCTCTGGTAGTTGCTCAAGATCAAGTTCAACATCAATAGGGATCTGTAAAGGTAAAGCAATCGAAAGTCGTAGCTCAACAGATTGAGACTTCGAACTTCTTAGACGTTCGTGATGAAGGACGCAATGCCGTGTTAACTGTACTTCCCATTTTCTTGTCGCTAGATCGGCCGAAAGTAGCTCCACCTATAGCGGGTCGAGTTTATGGAAAAGAACTTGCTCAAGAGGCACATTATGTATTGGTGGATTCGAAACCGAGACATGGCCTTGAGACCTTCCCGAGCTTGCTCCATTCCGCAAGAGTCTGGTATTTTGATGTTCCGATAGATAAAGAAATGTCTACTTTCTATTTAATAGTAAAATCGCCTCAAAGCCCGAGGAGAAGAAAATCACTAAGATTAGGGGCTCTATGTTATATCTCCTGCCCCTCAGAATAAAGGGAAGGTATTTCAAAACCTTGTTTCTGCTCCGTGGGTACAAGATCCTAATCTATTTCCTATAAAATAGGATGAAAGACAGGCAAAGTTTCGGTGTCTTTGGAGAATGAAATTCTTCGTTGACTTTTTTCCTCTTGATCCCGGAAATCCTGTCAATGACTAAACAAGAAGGATAAGTAAATATAGGGTCCAAGGGAGAATATGGCAATTTGCATGCCAGGTCTTACACGGTAGGTTTTAAGCGCTTTTGGACGCTTCTCTATTTATTCGCCTGTCCGGGTATATTGAGATGCGGTCCCCTTCCGGTCCGCTAATTGCTTCCTTTCCAGTTGAGCAGTAGGACACCAAAGAAATCAAAGTAGGCAAAAAAATATCTGCTTTATACCCCTTTATACCCTTTAAACGGGGGTTTTAAGACATAAATATTAGCATATCCGCGGGTCCCAATGACACTGATGCCCGTCTATTTTCCGTAATAAATAAAAGGTCTCCTGAATTGATTGTCTTGCCATCCTTTCTCAGCTATTGAATCTGCTCGTCCTCCATTCCTCAAAATCTTTGAGGAATAGACTAGGCTGCAAGTGAGAGTGATAGAATCGACTCAGCTTGCTACCGATGCCGATATCGGAGCAGCTAAAAGAAGCTGTCAAAGTACAACCATCCAATTGCAATGGAATTGCACATTCATCTTCTTCTCTCAATTCCTGAACCAAAGAAAATTCAACTACCTTCTCTCTCCTCCTCTCTTTAGAGATGGGATCAAACTAAATAAGCTAATCGGCTTATGAAATGCCTACTTTCGGAACCTCTTTTTGCTTAAAAGAGTTCAGTTGTAACGAGGTCGAATGACACCCACCTCCCTTCAGGCTGAAAAAGCCTGTTCCTTATCCATATTGATCTTTTTTCCACCCTTAACCCAACCCCAGCCTTGAGCCTTTAGAGGTATAAGCTGTGATGGCTTTTGTTTGGAAGTAACACCCACCAAATAATGCGAGGAAAGTAACTTAATTACTATTCTCTAGGAGGCGATTGACCTTTCCATAGAACAACAATCATATTCAAGTGCCAGTAGAGAAGTGATCGAATTTTTATTGCTTAAGTGATTGCAGGGAAGCGATAGGATCGCTAAGACCTAAAAGAGATCTTTACCCCGAAAGAGTTCACTTAGCTTAGCAGAGATCTGGGCAAGTCTTCCCTTGGATGTAAAAGAAGGGGATCAAAATCAAGGAAGTTATAGCTAGTGTGCCGTGAAGGGACTCCACTTTGAAAGCCAGATATGGAAAGTGTGCCGCGAAGGGACTCCACTTTGAAGATGGAAGGGGGACAGAGAGAGCTTATCCTCTTTCTTGGGCAAGTAAAGAAGAATATGCTCTTAGGCAGACTAGGCTCTGAGGAAGAAGAGAGCAGCTAAGAAAAGAGAGTAGCTTGCGGATTGGTCTTCATTGCAGCTTCAGTGGGAATAAGAAAGTCTTCCGCTAGTCTTCTCAGTGCTTGGTCAAGAAGGGGGTCAAAATCCACACCTCCTGCACACCTAACCGTCAGAATTCACTCCCTGGATCTAAGTCCAGTCTTATGGGACTTTCTTTGCGCGCGGAAGTCATTTGGCGCTATCCTTATCCTATAGAAAGGAGAGAGTCTATCTGATGGTTGAGGGGGTAGTAGCTTTAGGGCGGCTAAGGTCTAATCATGCTACTTAGGTGTTATGCTTAACACATGCGAGTCGAACACGCTCCGTAAACAAAGGTCGACCATTCTTATCTAATCGAAAGGATAATTCGCGATAGACAAGGGGGCGAGACGTGGGGGTCTTGCATGAGGATCGATACCAAGAAATTCTTACCTTTTATTTTGACTGGGACTGGTATTTGTATTATTGGGATTATTTTCCTTTCGCCAAGCGAGACAGACTTCCCTCTGGAAATCGTACTCGTCCTTGGCGGAAGTGCAGCCCTGTGTTTTCACGGTATGGCAAAAACTCCCTTGGATAAGGAAGTTTGTTGTCTATCCTTTTTTATGTTTTCCCTTGTTGTAAGTTTCTTCTCGGAATATGCTTGGTATGGAGCCCTTATCCTCACTTTTCTCTATTTGACCCGATTCTTCCTCCCGCTGAATTGGGTCTTTGTTCTCTTATTAGTAGGGCGAGGTTTACTCTTTTTTGACATGAGCTTTGCCCTATTTATGCAAATAGCATATCTTGTTGGATTCAAAATAATCGTACGTCTAAAAAGGGCTTCCTCATTGCTGCTATTGCTATATATCTCATTTTCATTTTAGGATTTTTTTTTTTTTTTTGAGACTCCTAGGGGTATGGGCATGGACCCAAACTCCCTAGCTAAATTTCGGATTGATCCGCTCTCCGGAGCGGCATTAATCTTTTTATTATTTCAAGCCAGAAGTGATAGTCGTAAGGACCACTTAATCCCTTTTTTCTTGCTTTTTTGTAATGGCATCTTCCCGTCTTTCCTACAGGAAAATGAGGCTACTGCTATCACATTTACCGGGTTTTTTTTTCTTATTCTGTCTCTGTTTTTCATTTTTCTTTTTATTCTGGCAGGATTAATAATGAGGGAACTACCATTATCACGATTGACTTCTGACTTTCCCGTTACTCTATATGAGGATAAGCTGTAGCTCTTTTTCCCATTTTTTTTTTTCACGGATTTCTGACTTAATATATAAGTATTCAACCGAGGAATGGGCGCCAAGTCATGCTTCCTCCATGACTTGGCAAGTAACATTTCTCTCCCTTTATACGTTTCTTTTCAAAATCCTGGACGGGGATAGCGATAGGGAAAAAGCAAGCAAGAACCAATTTTTTGTTATCAAAAAGTTCGTTAAAAACCCCTTTTGGGATCTCAGAATTTGAGTTCTAGTTGTATCCGTTGGAACTGGTTTCTTGGGCTATTTATTTCTAGCCCTATTATCTTGACCGATTAGGATGACCTTTCTGATCTTATTTGTATTCCGATCGAAAGTTTTTTTTCTCTCATAAAACAAGGACCTCTTTCACATAAGAAAGTTTTCACATAAGTAAGAAAGTAGAGTGGGCACGATCTAAAACGATTCCAAATGAAAGAAGAGGACCGTCTTGAGTAATGGGAAGCGGGCTAGTCACCGAAAATGTCCGTTCCTTTGTCGTTTGAACCAATACAAGAATCTTACTTTCTGAGACTTTACTTGTAGGATTG
Organism: Euphorbia celastroides; assembly: GCA_948291685.1. Taxonomy (NCBI): domain Eukaryota; kingdom Viridiplantae; phylum Streptophyta; class Magnoliopsida; order Malpighiales; family Euphorbiaceae; genus Euphorbia; species Euphorbia celastroides. Next base: position 9,714 of record CAOJBJ011711847.1, on the reverse strand, counting down.
CACTTGAAAAGACCTTCGTGCGATATGCAGCATCACATCAACCAACGGAAAAACGTAGTCACGGCCTGTGCTATAATGGATCCCCAAAAGCCCTCCACCCCACCAAAAACACAACAATTACATTGCCTGCTCGTGACACAAAAGATATCGTGATGCAAGTCTATTATTCTTAGCATCATAGGTCTTGCTGCGATTCTTTTCTTGCTGTTCGTGATTACTCTTAATTAAATTAAATAAATGGCGAACGGATTTCGACGAGGGAATGGGTTGATAAAGCCTTCCCCCTCGTCTTCTACCGCTTCGGTGGCGTCCCGTTGGCAGCTCCTACGTAGATCGCTCCGAAGAACTACGCGGCGGTTGTGGCTGGTCGTCCTAAACCGACCGACGAGTCTGCAATATATTTGATTTTTAGGCAATTTTTTATTGAAAACCGGCGGAAAAATCTCGATATTGCTTGGTAGGATGTTTCCTCCGAGGCCGCCCTCTTCTACCTGTCGTTCGGGAGTTCGCTCGCAAGAACTGGCGTACCAAGGGAGATCTTTCGATCACTCTGTTAGATTCCAAGGAACGTCTTCATCAAGCACTCGAACAAAGAAAATATTCACTAAAAAACAAAGAGAAGTTTTTTGATTGAAGGATTTTTTGTTTAGGGTTTTCTTCCGAAGCCACGATTTCCGTCTCCGCAATGGCAATCCACTGCATGCCCCTATTTGGTTGGGTATCGCGACCCCATCTGCCTATTGTCTTCTTCTTTGAGTTTCGCCTGTTTTCTATCGTCTCTACTTTCGGAATTGGCCGGACCCTTGATGGTCCTACGAAGCTTGTCTCACGCCCCAACGTAGCTAGGGTTAGTGTAGAAGTTGGTCTTCTCAAGGAAACCCTCCCAAATCGTCTTTGGATTGGATCTACTTTATTTTATATGGATCACTAGCAAGAAATTTTTTGAATACCGGGTTCTGCACGCATTGCAGACGACAAGGTCATGCCCGTCACGAATGCAAAGTGGCAAATAAGGAACCTGGTGTCAACCCGTCACCGGGAATGGCCTATGTTCCAAGATCCAATGCTACCAATACGGTCAGCACCTACCAGTGAAACGATGCCTGCCGCGGCTATTGTTCAAAATGCACCTACTGAGGTGAATGCTGGTGTGGCTGAAGCTGCAAATAATGCTCTGTTTTTTTCATGCTAATGACCCAACCAATCCAGAAGCTTTTAAGTAAGTCAGGGCTGCTACCATTGAAGTTAGCCTTCGTGATTCAGATGTTGCTGCTGCTGACATGCAAACCATTGAAGATGGTCCTCGGGGCGAAGAGCTTGAACCAGATAACAATCCCCAAGCTCCTGTTCTTCAAAAATCGGAGTATTTCGCTATTGGAAAAGCGCCTTCGGTTAACGCTGCCTCTAATACCGGCGGAAGCTCTCCCTCACGGGGACAGCAGTAAGAGAAACTAGTTTGAAGAAAATTTCTTGATAATCAAGACCCTTTAGAAAGAATTTAAGAATGAAGACTTAATCAATCGACCACTGAGCCTTTCTTTGTAGGCGGCGAAGGGCAGGTTAACACTCTTCCCTTTGACCCTTCGCATAATTAAATAGAAAATTTTGGACTTCAATGGTCATCCTATATTGCGAATGAGTCTGGACCATCTCCTATTGTAGTATCAAAATTTGTATGACTTGGCTTTGAAGTTTAACCCTGTTTCAACGGTATAACAACCTTCAGATCCTCGCTCGACTAGTCTGAACCTCCATAAGAAGAAATTCGCTCCGTCTTAGACAAAAGCTTGAATACGTTCGTTGATTGGTAGCTTGCCAAGGAACGGACTAAAAAAACTTCCTGTCGGAAGAGCTCTTGAAGAACCTATTGAGACTATGATCAATCTACAATCGAGGATTTCTCTTCCCAACACTAGCAACAGAGAGTAAGAATCTTCCTAGCTCGAATTCCTACCTAACCCTTTCGATCCGGGCTTGCTCTATCCTATCACCCGTGGTTAGCTGATTGCCTCATACAGCGCTTACCGGGTACAGGCTGACTATCTCATTACTCTATCCCGGGGGATCTTCTTTTGATGCTTACTTATAATTCCTTGTCGGCTTACTACAAGGCGGTGGTCGACTCATTTTCTTACTCATACAGGGCTAAGGTAGGCTTATCCTTATTCTAGCACGAGTGGACTGAAAAAGAAGGAATTACGATTACTTGCTGGCTTTCTCATTGGCTTATTCACTACTGACTGGATACAAGCAAAGGATAGTTGCTGAGACTGACTTACTGGCTGGCGGGTTAGAACGTAGCCTTACTCTACTCTATACTGATTAGGAGTAAGAACCTGACTCATAAAGTACAGGGAACGAGGGTAGAATGAGATCCTTACTCTAGCACACAAGCTGGAAACAAGGGATTAGATAGCACCTGGGATACATATCCTTTTAAAGTAACCTTCCTTACTCTATTGCTTTTCAAGTAATCTTCTCATCTACCTTTAGGCTTACGGCGCTGCTTACTCGAACCTGGCTTGCTCTATATAAGATCCCGTGGTGAGCTTCCTTGCTTACAGGCTTATAGGGTTGATGGATACGATACAAGGTAGGTTGACTTACTGGCTGGCTTAGTTGCCTTTGTCTCATTATGGATGATTAAGATTTTGATATGGCGATTGAAATCATTCCTTAGAGAAAGAAAGACTATTTGCTTTCTAAATTCTAAACTAACAGGTTCAAAATAGGAAGACTGTGGTTATTGCTTTATTATCCTAGAATTCCTCGCTACTAACTAGAAGGCTAATAAGAGCTCCCCTGTCAAGCCTTTGATTCCACTTTTGGCAATGCCATTTTGAAAGAAAGGGAAGCCGTTGGGTTGGGAGAACCTAGATATGTCGATTTAGAAAAAGCCGATGCATATGGGAACGAAAGGTGAATGGATTTCCTCGCTGGAAAAACAACATTATTGCTTTGGGCATCTTCCCCACCCATCGCTCCGTCTTCTCCCTTACCCTAGCAAATAAAGTCTTTCATGAATGGCATACCTGCTTATCCGCTTCTCACCGCCTGTATCATATCCCGGTTTAGGTCGAATCCAGTCCCAGACAGAAGATCTAGCAGCTAATAGACTACACAACCGAAAACAGGGTAACTTCCAGGGAAAGGAAAGGGGGACACTCACTTCCATTCCCGGGCATCCAAAAAACTGTGTTGACTCTCATATGCTTGTTTACTTATTTTATGCTGGGAAGACATGTCAGCACTACTACAGGAGAGCTTATTGACTCGCTAAAAAAGTGAGCTCGTTTCGTCTGATGTCGTGATTCTGTCCTAGCCATTCACTGCTTTCTTCGTTCGAAGTTCTCCCGGATTAGCTTTGCATTCATTCCCAGGTTCTGGCCCGTTCTGGGAGCCGCTTAGATCGAATCTCTCATCACTGGCACTATCGTTTCCCCGGAATCAGAAATGTCTTAAAAAGACCGTTTAGCAGTCCCTTAACAAGATCTTTGGATTGTGTCCAGAAAAAAGAAAGTACTAGCTGTTCCGAAAGAATGAGCGAGTCAGAAATGGGATAATCCTGTTAAGGAAAGACCCTTTAGCTAAGGTAGGATATGAACGGATGAAAGAAAAGACGGGAGTTAGCACCAGGCACTAGACCAACGAACCGGTGAAAGAAAGAGTTAGAGACTGAAAGCCGGACAAAGAAAGCTCAAGTGGGTATGATCGTTAGGGCGCAGGTAGGAGTTAAGATAGCTCAGTGAGAGGTAAGATAAGCTTTTAGGGAAGCCTCTTTCTTTCCTCCATTACCAACCAGTTACAGATCGTGGGCGATAAGGTCTGGGCTTTTGCCCCGTCACTCCTCACTGCCCAAGCCTCTAATATAAAGTTAAGGTATTCAATTAAAGTAAGGTCTGATGAGCTTTGCTCCCACAAGCGCACCTTTGGTGCCCGGTGAAAGATCTACTCAATTAGTTGGTGAGTTCTTTCTTTCTGCTGCTAAGGCTAATGGCATTTCACTTTCGAATTTCTTCCTTGTGCTGCAAGATTCAAAAAGCAGAAGACTGTCTAGTGGTAAGTCGGGGCTCCGACGTTCCTTTCCATTCCAACATCAAGTTATACGCTTTCGCTCTCTCTTCCCTGCATAGGTTCGAATCTATCCTTCTCTTTTCACTCTGAAGACATGTGAGCCCTGTCGCGTTTATTCGCTGCTCCCTAGCCATACCGATCCCGTCTGATTTGTGGTTATCTTTTTTAATAACAAAAGACAGGCTATCCAATATCTTTCGAGGCCCGAGCTCGCTAGCCCTGGTCTTTTGATGCCTTAAATAAAGTATATTAGGTATTTCAAAGCGTAGAAGGTTCCAACCCAAAGGCTGCTGTCTTTCCCTGTAAAACATAAGCCAAGGTAGGATCGAGAGGAGAAGAATAGGACTCTTGCTAGTATCATAACCTTTCGATGGGAGAATGAAAGCATTAACCAAAATTTTCTTCTTCATAAGCTTGAAAAAAACCACAAGAAAGCCACTCAGCTTTTCTCAATGAAGCTACCGACATCCTTTCGTATTAATAAACTTCAGCTAGGACGGCGGGGTGTCATATTCGACTGAATAATAGACCAGGGTGGTTTGTAAGTCTAAAGCAAAATCAATAGGAGCGGAAGACCTTTGGATGAAATCCTGTTCCTGAACGTTGTGCTACTCGATTAGGGGGGTGAGTGAGCTTAATTTAATGCTCTGGCTCTTTACGAAGCCTTGTTGGTATGTATCTATCATAGGATTGTAAAGGAAGTCGCGGGGGCTCCTCTTTGAAACTTGGCCGGCAGTAGTAGATCGTTCCCAGGGCTCGATTTACTGCTGTATGTCTCGTTCGCGCCAATTCGGCTATCTTCGATCAAGGTCTTATCATTCTATACGAGATTTTTTGATTACAGTCTTTACCTTTAGCTTTAGTGGACTCTTTTGAATTGCGAGTAGTATTGGTTAGTTTAGGCAATCCGACCTCTTCCTCCAGTAAAGTGTATACCGAAATTGATCTACTTCTATCTATGAGATTGTTAGGCAGATGGATTCGCCAAGCGCAGACCCGCACCGCCAGCAGCACAAAAGAGCGGCGTACAAGCGGAACAAGACCAGACTGATAACTCAATTGAAAATGAATTCGGGGTCAGTTCGGATAAAAGAATGAAATTCGTCGGAAGTCTTAGCTAGCTTTAAGGTAGGGTCTCAGGATTTCTGCTGGCAAGCCTTTATCCTTTCTATGGTCGGGCTCAGACTTGGACGGTCAAGGTGGAAGTCCTTTCCTTTCAAGCAAGGGTGTAAATGTGCTTTTAGAGCATCTTAAATGTGCTAGCATCGGAGCCCTCTCGTGTGTGAAAGAGGGGAAATAGCAGGAATGAAAGTAGATGCAAGAGGCGAAAGGGAGAAAGTCAAACTTCCACTCCACTCTGGTTGCAGAGAAATATCACAAGAGAGGGACTTGACCTATCCAACTACTGTACACTAGGAATAGTAGGAATGTCACTCTAATAGAAACTGCTGCTCCCACTCTTGGGAACATTTATTAGGCATAACAAAAACCTAGGTAGAATGATATGTGGATTACCACCCGTTCTTCCTCGCGCCCTAGAGTTCTCCCTCTGCTTGCTGGCTTGCTTACCCTAAAAAGACATCTTTCCCTAACTAAAAGCTATCTTTCTCACTCACTTGATCTGTACCAGGATTGATCACAGGGTAAAAAAGTGGGACTGGGACTAGTACTAGGTAAAAATAGGATATCACAATCCCACCCTTATACAATGGACTCGCTTAGAAAAGGCCTGAAAACGAACTTGCCCAGATAGCCTACTTTTTTTACTATAATATAAGCTAGAATAAGAACCTGCTCTCTATGCGGGCATATGTTGTATAGTTAGAATATGGGGACAATGGCTGTAAGAGAACTGTTCTATAGCTCTAGAAAGTCAAGATTGAAAATAGGCTACCCATTCCTCCTGGTAATCCGCTAATAGCGTAGCTACAGATAGCCTTCTTAACGTATCCACAGATAGGCTTATTCGCATGCTCGGGAGCAGGAACTTGCACTTGATAAGAAAGAATAGAGCTAGATGGACTGGATGTCAGTGAAACCCCCTGCAAACTCCCACTGGAGAGTCTTACCTTTTTCTCCAATCATTGAAACCCTTAGGAATGCCATTACTTCCACGAAAGCTGGTACACTCTTTGGGACGTCTACTTTTTACAACTCAGGGCAGGGTAATGTAAATTTGTATGTGCGCTTGGTCCGTCCTGTACTTGCCTGCGAGTGCTTTCTTTCCTTCATACATCGAGGGGATATCCGTAGAGCCGGGGCTGGTTGGTCCGGTGGAACAATGTTTTTCTAACTCAATACTGAAGCCTTCAAAAGGACTATTATTCCCGAACGTGAGGACTGCAATTGCATGGCCTTCCTTTCACTTTGAAACCACTACCAATTCGTTTGCCAGCATACGATTCTTTAGGTCTTTGGTTTTTCGGATTGGGGAACTCGGATTGCTATTACCCACCCGCTGACTGACTTTCTTTCCATAGGAGATCTGCTTGCTTCCCAATACAAGTGGCGAATGCGTGCACCTCTTTCAGAGCCTCTTTGAAAGCGGTAAGTCAGCCCTTCAAGTCTAAGTGCAAGGACGGGGGGGCGATATCCCCTTCTTAGGGGGATATTGTTGTCGCTGCTTTGTTTCAGGAGTTGTCTCTGCGCTTAATGAGTGGACCGCTCTTATAGAGAGAGAGAAACAAGAACTCCGGATCGCTGTAATAGAGCTAAAAACTCAGAATCTACGGGCTAACTTATGCCCCCAGTGTTCATTGTGGTTCTCCTTCCTAGAAATGCCATATATAACACTCAGGATTTCCCTACCTGTAAGTGCCCCATCTCTCATTCCGGACTTTCTCCTTCTCCTTCGACGGATTGAATCGGATTACTTTATAGCCCACTTTGAGAATTCTCTTTCACACTGAAGCTTTCAAGCCCTAAGAAAGAGTCCCGTTCAAGCTCCTGCTCCTAGAGAATTTTTGTAGTACTCGATTTTCATCTTCTTCCCACTAAACAAATCCCGTAAACGATTCCCCGTGCTTGAGTAGAAGTGGCTTCCTATCTTCGCCCTCTAGCGTTCAATCTCCACTTTCATTCTCCCGGGATTTTAGGCTGCAAGTCCATTTCCGCTCGTAAATGGGATCTCAAATAGGCCTTTTCGCGTTTTACCGGGAAAATAGCTTGTTTTCGGATTTCTCTTCCTAAGGCTGCATCTCAATGTGAAAAAAATCCCCAACCCCCGTGTTTTGGGCTTGTTTTTGATCGGATTGGCAGGTTTGGAGTGAATCATAATCTAAGAAGAAATTTCAACTATTATTGATAGAAAACATGAGAGGAAAGGGAACTTACAGATTGAAGTCCAATCCTATTTTTATCCCTATTTCCGGTTTCACTTCCTCAGTTAAGTGAGAAAGCGGGATTGGATACGGGGATCCTACTTAGGTTTTTACCTGCCCCAGCCGAGTAAGGAATTGGTAAGGCAGGTACTAAGACGAAGAAAGAAATGGAATTCTTCCTCTTTGCTAGTCGTTCCGAGAATCCCTTCACTCCCCTTAGGGAATGTTTTCAACGGAGAGTAATGTCGGCAGACTAGGCACTAAGCCTACTTGACTGACTACTTGGACTGACCTACTTGCTTGAAGGAAGAATCTTTGCTTTGAGTCCTCACGAGTAAGGGCCTCAAATGGTTACTGTTTGCTATTCCTATTCGTTTGTGCCCCATCCCGAATGGGTCACTTCACTATTCTTTCAGTAAGATAGTCAGTGAACGAGATAGAGTTTGTGTAAAATCAGTCCCACTACCGTAGATTGTCCCACCCCTGTCTTCGAGTAACGATATCTGATCTTTCGAGATGAAAGTAAGATGAGTAAGATACAGATGCAGGGAATGGTTCTGGTTCCGGGAAGAGTCAAATGGATATGGTTACACCTCAAGTCACATCCTCAGTTTCAGAAGTAAGGGAGTATGGCTAACCTGTACTACTGGACACTTAGCGAATCTATCTGACTTAGGAGTTGAGGCAAAAGAATCTTCTTCCAGTTTTCCTTTGTGAGAATCAATAGTTACTACTAGCTTAGCTCTTTCCTGGCATCCTAACTTGCTTGATCCATTATGAGGGGTAGAAGTTGACTCTCCCGCTAAGTAGCTAACCAATCCGTATATAGAATATAGATAGCCTGGCAGAGTCAAACTATATAGTAGTATAGTAGGATCAGATCAACTGAAGCACCTGTATTCCCTAGTGGGGCATCTTGCTTAGCTCGGTGACGTAAAGAGACGTTAGTAATTCCGCGAAAGAAAGGACAGCTGGGAACTAGGAACGTCATGCTGATGCCGCGAAATCAGGACTATCATCCCTCTCCCCTGAGTCGGAGTTTGACACTGATTGATCTCGGAAGTACGGGTATCAGTACAGCGTGGCTCGCTCGATACGGATAAGGTAAACTCCTTGACCCCTTAGACAACAGCGCAAGGCCGAACTAGGTTCCAAACCTTAACTACCCGCAGCTGATTTAGACCACTCACGGGGAACGAAGCCTTTTCGCTAGCTGACAGGGGTCGATAAGCAGGAGCGCCCTCCTCTCTACCTTTACTTTAGATAACCACTCGCAGTGAAAAAACTAGCTATGATCCCACAGGAGAAGATGCTCCCGAAGCTTAAGGATCGGTTTATACGTTCATTCAGGGGATGCGGAAGCGAATTCCCCCGCTATGACCTTAGCTGATTGAGTGGGGCTGGCTAAGCTTGTTCCGTAAAACGCGTTCAAACCGTAGCTCATAGCCCCCTTACCAATGAGACAAGGCGGTAAAGCGTGACCGTTCGGCCAATGCATTGACTCACATACGTTGATTGCGGTGCGCCATATTCCACCATCATTCAGATTTGACTATATTGGCGGCTGGGGACACCACCTCTAATTTTGACCCTTCTTCTAGTTCTAGAAATGAAGGGTCAGAAGTCAAAATCATTCAAGCTCCAAGTCCCGGCACACAGGCGGGACCCAAGCCGGAGTGGCAAGTTTCTCTAGATCTCCCAAATAATGCGAAGGCCCCCGATTCCTTGCGAAAACATGTAGACCAAGAATTGAGGGTGCTTTTCAAATTGGATTTTGAGTAGCGTCTTAGACAGTTTAATATGGGATATAAAAAAAGACATCCCTATGGTCGTCTTAGAGACTACATAGAAGCACTAAGACTAGATGTTGAGACTGTCGGGTTTCATAGGGAGTTGCTCCTAAGAGTTCAGGCTCTCCAGCTTCAATACTGGAATAATGGAAACCCTATCCCCTTTCAGTTTCAAACTCTTGAGCAAGAAGATCTCATCTATTCTATTATGTGGGAGTATAAAGACTGAATACATAGAGTCAAAGAAAATGTCAATATATTCATTCTTTCATTATTCGTTATTTCCGGGTCTTTTCGTTGCATTCACTTATAACAAAAAACAACCACCAGCGTTTGGTGCAGCACCTGCATTTTGGTGTATTCTTTTTTCTTTCCTTGGTCTTTCGTTCCGTCATATTCCTAATAACTTATCCAATTACAACGTATTAACCGCTAATGCACCTTTCTTTTATCAAATCTCAGGGACATGGTCTAATCATGAGGGTAGTATTTTATCATGGTGTCGGATCCCAAGTTTTTATGGATTCCTT
>CAOJBJ011711788.1:0-14637 GCA_948291685.1 Euphorbia celastroides | reverse complement strand
ATGTCATTGCAGTCAGTTTAAAAACAGAAGAAATTCTAATGGCCCTTTAAGATAAGGTGGAGTTCAGACCCCAAAATCACATAGGGAGCAATAAGAGATTTCATCATCTTTAGGATTAGGTGCAACAGAGTCATCCTTTAGCACAAGAGGAAATGGAAGCAATGGCTCCATTTGAGCACTGGCCTTCAATGGATCCAGGTACTTTCTCCTTATGAAAGTCTTGAGGATTTTCCTCTCTAGCCTCCTGAAAAACCTCACAACTATTTGGCTGAAGATAAACCCATAGTTAAGCTTCTTAATCCCATGGGAGTTAGCTTTTTTCTTCTTTTTGAAGCTGGTTTTATCACTGGGATCAATGGCTGTGCATCTAATAAACAGTAACATAACTGAAATCGCCTGAAAAAAAAAAGATTCATCAACCTCAGTTAGCTGAATCCAAGTCGAATAATTGACAAAGAAAACACAAAATTTCTGGTTTTGAAACTTTACCACGAAGGAAAAAATTGATGTAACTGTGATTTCTGCAATTTTGTTCCCAAGGAATAGACCAAGAAACGCATAAAATGCTACAACAAGGAAACTGTAAACCGCCATCCCCACTATCTACAATCAAACAGCAAAAAGTATACCAATTAATTTCAACATTTAGGATCCAACAAAATTGAACTTTATCCATTTCTTCAACAGAAAATCAATTGAGCAAACCTTGAATAAGCAGAGGATAAAATGATTTACCTGTAAAGGATGAAGAGGACGTTGCCAGCCATGGCGCCTCATGGTTTGGTAGTTGGTACAGTGAGCTAAGCTGTGAAAATCTAGTAGCTTTTGGAACTGTTTGAATTTTAACGAACCATAAGAAGATTTGAATAAGTTAAAAACTGAAGATAATCAAATGAAGAAAAAAGCTGGAGCGCAGAGAGCTAAAGAGAGAGATGAAGCAGCCTCTAACGGTCGAGTTGCTCGAGGTTTTGAAATTTGAACGGCCAAGTCAATCCGACGGCTCGGACTTAAGTATTCGGGTCCGGTTATATGGACTCGAAGGGCCCAGTAAAATTTTCTTTTAATGAACACTTGTGGCCCACTAGATCTGTTGAATAAAACTGGTTTTCTAAAACAACTTGTCCCCTTCTTTGTAAGAATAGTCCTTTTTAAATAGTTACTCACATGATTTTCAGTTTATACCTTGTTTGAATAGAATTTGAGAGAATTTTTATCTCCAAGCTTCCACTTGTTTTAAATCTTTTTACAATTTTATATCTCATTTTTATATCACTTTCTCAAACCGTCAAAATTGCAAAGCCTGGTTGCATATTATGTTTCAATTTGTTTAACACACTTTTTTAGGATATATATATATATATATATATATATATATATATATTACAAAATTTGACTTACTTTTAAGTTTAACAAATTTTTAATCACTTTGCCTATAGCATTTGATGTAGTTTTTAATTAGCATTGTAATAAAAAATCACTGGAAATTGTCACATATGTCACCCATTTTTTTTTATTGAAATCTTTCCTTTAACACGTTTTTAATCACTTTTCTTAGAGCATTCGATGTTGTTTTTATTTGCATTTTCATAAAAAAAAGTCGCTGAAAATTATCAATACCTATTCTCTGCAAGTCACATATTTCACCCACTTTTTTTATTTTATTAAAGTCTCTTCACCATCAATAGATTGCATATCTCTGAAGTTTTTTTATCAATAAAAAATGGGGCAAAGTAGGCAGTTTATGAAGTGGAAATGGACAAATAATTCTGGTCATATTGCTATTTGAGATTTTTTAAGCCATTAATTGATTGCAAGGGCAGGAAACCGCTACATTCACCATTTACACTCTCAATTCCTACACTTTCTCCTGCATCAAGTTATCACTCATAAAAAGAATTCAATTAAGCAGGAAAAACAAAATACCAGATAAAAAGAGAGCAATAGTTGTTGGGCAACACCCAGAGTTCCACCTTCAATAAAATCAATTCATTCTTCTTCAAAAGAAAGAACCAATCCATCAAATCCTGAAAAAAGATTGATTACTGAAGCAGCAGGAGGAACTCCAGGTGACCCCAACCTTACAATACTTGTCTTGTGATTCTCTCTTTAGGGAAAGCACTACAGTGCTATATATATATATATATATATATATTAGGGAAAAACTCAGCCTACGAGCTGTAACAAGTAAGCTATGATGACTAAACATTGCAGAGACAAGTAAGTGTGACTTGTGAAAGTTCAGTACTTTTGTTTTGACTGAATGTAGCCCCAGTTGCGGCCTGGTTCTTGACAGAGATTCACTGAACTTAGACATAGTTTCTACCTGGCCTCTGGTTTTCTGGATTTCGTACACCACATGACAACAAAATTATATTTATTACTGTAAAAAAGTTTCTCCTTCAAAGTTTAGATGAAGAGGCTTATCTGACAAGTAACATCACTTTTATTGGGTATAATTTATGACCCAGTGGAATGTTGGATATTTTATTGTAACTGGGTCAATTAAGTTGTTAATTATTCATAATATTTTATCGAATGATTTGGGAGAGTGCGGAGTACATAATTATTTAAAAATTATTATGAAATAGTAAGTATTCAAAATAATGAATTTGTCTGTCACAACAGTTAGTTAGCAACAGTTTTTAAAACCGTCACCAAAAGAGCTGTAACTAATAGAATCAGTCTAGTGCACTAGGTCGTTCATGGTGGTGCACGTCGTGTACGAAGCAATTATTGGTAACGGTTTTGGCAACGGTTTTGGAAAACCGATGCGACTGTTCTAGAATTTGCAATGGTTTTTTGGAAAGCCGATGCGACTATTCATGAATTCGCAACAATTTACTGGAAAGTTGTGTCTTTTCAGGTTTTGGCCTATATAAAGACATTTTGGACAAGATTTTTGATAGATTGATATATAGAATTTCATGATAAATTCTGATACTCATTTTTAGAGTGGTTTTGAGACGGTTATTGGTAACAATTTTGAGAAAGGAGGATTCCTTGTGCGCTATCTAATTTTCTCTGTTCGGTTCTAAGTTTCACAACAATCAACGTTATGTTCTTCCATTAATCAGTCTCTGATTTTATCCCGTTGAACTTTCGGATTAGAACCCCGAAATAGTTTCAATCAGAAAGTGATTACACGACTTCAGAGATTTCCAAGGCTCTCTTTTCTTCTCTTGTACATGATTTTCAGGCATTGGTTCGAGTGGCATTCAAGTGGGCTTTCAAGCGGTTTTCTCCCCAATTTCGAAGCAATCTAGGATGGTGTTCGTGTTCTTCAAGAAAATTACTTTTGGTGTTTATTTTCTTCGGGCAATTTCTCAGAGTTCATCATCTTCAATGGCCGAAATTCCCAACATGGAAAATCTTTTATTACATTGTTTTCATTAGTTTGGTGAATTTTACTTTATCATGTACTATATCCAAGTTAAAATTCGCAATATTATATTTCAGAATCAATTAATCTTGAGTTTGTACATTGATTAGTAACTGGGTTAGTTTTTTTAGCTTTTACAATCTGTAAATTCGGAATCCCATATCTGAAGAACTATTTATAATTATGAGTGCAGCACAAATTCAGGAAGAAGCTATAGCCATTAGAGCTTGAAATCAGAAGTATTCCCCCTATGCCTTTGGAAACTTATATTTAATAAACATGTCTTTCAATTTGTTTTGGATAAAATTATTTGATCTTTTATAGATAATAAATAAATTGCACATTATTTTTAATTAGATTCTGTGATCACTTTATTTTTTTTACAAAGTAACAATTACTTCGACATTCTCCAACATTGAATGACTAATGTAGAGTTTAATTTGACAAGGACAAAGCACTGGTTATTTTATAGAAAGTAACCAGATACTAAAGCTATTTTGTATATTTTCCAAAGTAATATGAATAAGGATGCAATAGCCACTGCTCTCTCTCTCTCTCTCTCTCTCCCCCTATATATATTTTCCCTCACATTCCATCTTTACATCACTCACTATTATACCAAGTAATATACATTAATCTTCGTATTCAAAGTCTTGTTATACTATAGCAAAATTATCCCCGTCACCGTCCTCTTCCATGATCAAAAGAAGCATCAATGATGACCCACAGACTGGTCAGGGGTTTTTGCAGATCTGTCGTATATATTTGTGGAAATACATTTTGAAATGAAGGAAACAGATTAATTAAGTAAGGGCTAGTTGGCGGAGAAAGTAGTGCAAGATTGAGGGAACTGCCGGGACCCAGGCAATCCTGTTAAGCCAGCATTAGAAGCACTGCCATTGTTTGCCCCACCGCTGCCTTTGGGTGCACCAATAATGTTAGAAATCGCAGCAGCCAAAGCCGCAGTAAAATTAGGATCCGAAGCAATTGCAGCAGTGACCGTTTCAACCATAGAAGAACTCCGTAGCCCTAACTGCAAAGGCGGAGTTTGCAGATGAGGAAATGAAACGGAAAGAGGTTGACTGGAGAAGAAGGGGTTGGAGTTAGGGTTTTGAGTGAAGTCGAGAGTAATGGTGGGAAAAGGGGAAGATGGAGAGAGAGAGGCCATAGTAGAGGGATAGGGTAGAGTAGGGAAGAAGGAGTTGTTGGTTGAGGTTGAACCTGATAAAAGCATGGCTGCTGCTGCGGAGGTTGTATTGGCCATGGCGGTGGCTGCCAGCGGGAGAGGGTGGCTGTGGTTTCCTTCGTATGTTGTTATTAGTATTGTCTTGTCCTCTGCACACCTTTGCACCTACTCCACCAACAGTGCATATATCAACCATTGGCTAGCCAGGTACTAAATTATACGATAAATAAATCCATTTGTATTGTGTGGGAGAAATTTCATAGGCCGGAGAAACTGCTACAGTTAAATACAGTTTAATTAGAAATTTGTTTCACATATTGATAGTAAACCAGTTTAGTTTAACTTAGTTTCTTAATTAGATTAGTGCAGGTAAACAAAATATGAAAGCATGTGAAAGATTTATAAGGTTATATTATATATAACACAGAAATGAAAACCCTAGACGAAAGTGAAACCACATAAAAACAGGGCCATATAAATTTCAAACGAGTTCTCATTTAAATTCTTCTTTCCTCAAAAACGGAGTTTGAAATTCTAATCCTTACAAAAGTAGAAGTTAGTGGGATTCAGCTGAGTTTTCATTTACAAAATTGAAGAGAAAAGGACTCGTATGAGATTTGGAAAAAAAAAGTCAACGGATAGGTAAATTATGATTAACAAATGGGTCATAACCTAGCTAAGCTCACCTGCTTTCGAACTGGGCACCCAGCAGCCATGGTGCACCGATAATAGGCACGAGGACAAGGGTTCCCTTTCGCCATCTTTTGACCATATTTCCTCCACTGGCATCCATCGCTTATCTAAATATCCAAAACCAAAAAACACACACCATTAATTCAATTCCTTATCATCCAAGAAAAAATCAACATATGTTGACTAACTGATGCATAAAATTAAATGCTGACCACAGTATTCTCCGATATTGCTCTCACAGAAACCCTTGCCTTCCTGAAAGGGACTTGATCATTATCATCTTTACTGATAATTCCTTGATCTAATCTCGGCGATCCCGAAATCTGATCAATACCATCTTGTTCATTGTGGCTATTGTCTTCAATTTCTGAGGGTTTTTTTACATCTAATTCACCAAATTGCATTGGATTCAGCTCCCCTTTCTGCAGTATATTTCAGTCACAACTAAATATACACAATTAATTTCATAGAGGGTTGAACCATTTGTGACAACAAACTACTATGGCATGATCAGATTTTGAGGAGAGATGGATGCATTAATGATGAAATAATTAAGGATTTCTCTGCTTTAATGGGACAAAAGAATCTTTACTAGAAATCCGAGTTGAAGTATTTAATTTTGAAGTATAGTTGAGGATCCCAATAATGAATAGTTGGGTTGGGACAAGTTACTTTTAGTTTTGGCGTATGTGGGTGCACATGATCCCACACACTTAACCCTGTAATGAAATCAGCTCGATTTCCAATTTCATTCAATATCCTTTAAAGCTTGCTTTAATGATCCAACTATAAACATTTTTGTGCCTAAATTGGAAGTGGAACTGAAATTTGACCTGATTTTCATGAGCTTGTTTCTTCATTGTTAGGACTAGTTGAGCTTGGAGTTGATTGTAACTTGAAGTGGCTTGACTCAACATTATTTTCAGTTTCTTATTCTCATCATGTAGTCTCTCCAACTCAACTTCCATTTTCCTTGCCTGCAAAACACCATTCATTACACACAGAAAAATCTATTATAATATCTTAAAGCTGATGTTGATTGTTGAATCTCACTCACTTCATCATGGACTTTATTTCCTTTGCCAATCCCACAGCTGGAATTCATGAGAAGATTCAGTCCAGTCTGCCAAAACTCAACCAAATTATTATAAATCCATTGCCAATTTTTCGAAAAGCAAAATCTGTGTGTCAACTGAATTGAATCCTTACATTTACCACGGAGGTATCCAGAAGAGTTGACGACGGTAAATCCTTCCTTTGTTGATGTGGTTTCAGTTTCTGAGACTTCTCTGTCGAAAAGAAATCGACTAATTTAACCATAGAATTACCTTGATTAATGGAATTTTCAGCTAAATCATCAGCTAGTGTAAATTCCCCGGTGGTTTCTTTTTCCATGATAAGAAAGTAGTTGAACTAGGCTTTTTTTTTTTTTTTAAAAAAAAAGAAGAGTTTACTTTTTAAATATGACTGACCACCGGAGGATAGAGAAGACGAGCCGCTTTTGTCGGGGGACAAATGACGTATCGATTCACTATTGGTACACGTGGATGTATTATAGAGTGCAAAAAAAAATTTTAGGGTTGATTTCCGTTAAGCAAAGCGGCGTTAGAGCATCCACAATGGAAGCACTTAATTTAGTACTTCAAATACTATTCAAAGCACTCTCATTTTAGTTCATCATTTTTTTACCATTGTGAGTTAAGTCCTTCACTTTATATTGTAGACCCCACATGTCATATAATTAATACTAAAACTATTAAATAAATCTTACAAATTCATAAAATAATTAATTTAAACAATAAAATATTATGGATCCCACCTCCTTCATTAAACTATTGGTGGTTGGCTTTGTGTGTCAAAACTTTAACAAGTGCTTCATCTCATGCACTTCTTTTTTCAAGCACAACTCATGCACTTGATACACAATGGTGAAGCACTTCTTTATCATTTTGATGCACTTGTTGAAGCACACCATTATGGATGCTCTTAATAAAGGAATGACTTGTAATATCATAATTAGGCTTTAATTAAAGCATTAGAATAAGTTGGTAATTCAACTTACTTATTTAGTATATTTGCCTAGCCAAGATTAAATATATTTCTTAGCTAAAAAGTAGAATGTGAGTTGTAAAGTTGCAACTTATAGTATTCCCTCTGTTTTTTTAAGTGAACTTTTAGAGATTTTCATTAATATTAAGAAATATTAATTAGGGATACAAGTACCCTTATTTAATATGAAAGTCTAATCTAGTAAAATGAATACAAATAAGAATTTTCATATTTTAAATAGGAAGACTAGAATTAATGCTTGTAATTTGGTTCAATTAAATACTACTGGTAAAATTGGAAGAATAAGTAAAAATATACCTTAAAAAGTGAGAAAGACACTTAAAAGAAAACAAGAAAAATTGACTAAAAGACCACTTATAGAAAAACAGAGAAGTACTATTTATATGTAATTTCTAATTCTGAACTATTTTCTATTCGTTATAACTTATAATTCTCCAATACCAATTTAATACATGACTAAGATGTATTATTTAGTTAGCATTGTGATAATTTTGCTGAGCTGCAAACTAATGAAAGCAGCTAAGAGCATTTCCAATAAAATGTTTACTTTTTATTAATCTTCTTACCAAATAAGGATAAATAGACATTATATTAAAAATAGCTACTCCAATAGCTATTATATTCTTATTTTTCAAGATGATGTGTCATCATTAATTGAACACATTATTTATTTGATCTTTCACAAATAAACATTCAAATAGAAGATGTTGCAATTAATTTAATACTATTTAAATGTTAATAAAGTCTATCTGAAAAATTATTCTCTTTTTATATTATTATATTATATTTTATAATACAAATTTAAATAGACAATCTATTATAGTTAACTTTTAATTTGATTGTCTAATCCACATGCCACCTAATCTTAAAACTCACTATCGTTTGGAGATGCTTAATTACAATTTAAATTATTAGATATTCGGAAAGATCTTCGACATCAGTTTTGGCCTTTTTAGCTTCAATTAATAATTGCAAGTATTTAATTACAATTATAAGGAAACAATGTAGGAATTTTTGTTTAATTTTAATCTTGGCAAATCCCTATAACTCATTTAAATTAGTTAGATATACCCACAAAATATCAACCAGGGAATATTTTGTATACAACAATACCAAATTTTTAAAAGTTTCAAATCTCTATACTCAATATTATTAAAAAAAAAAGATCATGTACATGAAGATCCACATATTTTCTTAACTATAATATTTTGGTATATACAAATTCTTTAATTTCTTTTATTGTACATGTACATGTACAACATAAGAATTCACAATTAATTATCCCTTAGTTATATACTTCATTTATCCGGTACTATGAATAGAGACACTAATTTGGTATATATAAATAGCTAAAAGTTTATTCATTTATCCCTTAGACAAAGTGTTTAGTTGCCTCAGATTTAATTATTTAAAAATAGCTATATAATTAATTTAATTGTATTACTAATTGAAACGTATGAGATCAAGAAAACTAAAATAAGTAAGTAATTAAACAAAAAACTGCATTTATTCTGTGTTCATATACAGAAAAAAAGACTGTAATTAATTTTATTCATGAAAAATATTGGAATAATATGATGGAAAATTGAGTAATGAACGGCAGCCAACTTTAACGTAATAACTCAATCAAGTTTACTGCTGCTTCTTCAAATTTACTTTAATGGTTTATTTTATATATTTTTTTTCAAATTACACAACTATTCCTGTATTAATTAACAGAAAAATCGTCACTATCTATATATTTATAAAAGTAAAGAAGTAATTAAATGCTTTTCTGCCTTCATAATTATAACAGTTTATTATTTATTAATATATTAACAAATAAATTTCTTAATCTAAACTAATAGATAATATTTAATTAATATAGCTAATTTTATTATTTTTATGTAATTAATTTATACTTAATGTTATTAATTTTATTTAAAACTATTGAGATAATTATTTGCAAATAAATTTAAATTTATAATATTAGTTACTTTTTGGATAATAATACAATATTGTGAATTATTTCATTAAATGAATTCAAATGACATATATGTGTATCGCATGGATACTATACTAATATTATGAATGCGAGAAACTCGAAACCTCTATATATTATAATTATAATTTAAATGCTAAACTAAAATTCTGGAAAAGTCAGTTTGGGAGACAAATTTACATAATTATTATAATTATAACATATTTTTCTGATTTAAAAAAGAAATTTTTTAAAACTCTAAATTCATATACAAACTCAAAATTTGTGAATCACTCAAGCGAATCTATTTTTGAAATTAGCTAAAGATATACAAAGTGACTTTTGTAGGTCTTGTATGCTCAAAACAAAAAGAAAAAGTAGTCACCTTTCGAAACTTTATTTTTAAGATTCACGATTTATTACAGGGAATAGCACAAAAATGTGTTGATTTTGATTTTTAATTTCATCAAACACTTTAAATTAACTTTTCAATCCCAAAAACTACTTTCCAACTAGACCTGTTCATCGGGCGGGCCGGGCCGGGTTTGGGCTGAGCTTGGTCAGGTTTTTCCCTAAAAACACTAATCCAAGCCCGACCCAAGCCCATGAATTAAATTTTGGGCTCGGGTCAGGCTTAGAGTGTCAATCCCAAGCCTGGTCCGTGGCCCATGAAAATTTTTATTTTATTTATTTTTTATTAAATAAATTATAAATATTTATAAATTTTAAATAAAGTTTACTTATAAATACATAATTTAGTAAGAATATTAAATGTATACTTAATAATTTAGTCAACTAATACAAAAATAAATGTATAAAATATTAAATATAATTAAAAATGTAAAATAAAAATATTATTTTTTTTGTCAGGCCGGACTCGGGTATTTATATAAAAACCAAACTCGGCCTATAGAACTTCAGGATTTTGCGGGCTCGGGCTCGGGCCGGGCTTTGTATGAAAAGGCGTACCCAAGCCCGTCCATTTTTAGAGGGCTCAGACCGGGCCGGGCGGGTACCTGGCCCGGTGAACAGGTCTACTTCCAACCAACTTTTCATTTCAAATACCACGTTCTCCCCCCTCTTTGTGTGTGGTCCTTTCCTTCATAATCATCTCTCTCTAATTAATGATGTCGTCAGTGCATCACCATTTTTTTAATTTTCTTAGCTTATTTTGTAATTATCTCAAAAACCGTTAACTTTTTTAATTTTCCAATTTTGAGTTTTTTGTTCGTCTTATTTTTATATTCGAAACGTCATCCATGGTCATATACTTTTTCGGGTTTTTTTTTTCGATTTCTCACTATATAGTAGGAAACTAGTGAGAATCTGGTAGGAAGAAAACGAACGAAACTGTGAATTCATAAAACCCGAATTACTTCCTACCAGGTAGCTACTAGATACTTAAAAAGCGAAACCGTGAATTCGCAAACCTACAAACTTCCTACCAGATAGTTACCATGTAATTACCAGATACTACAAAAAAACGTAACTGTCAGTAAGTTCCTACAAAGTAGCTACCATGTAACTACCAGTTAATAAAAAACCGAAACAGCAGAATTAAGTACAGATCTAATAAACACATCAATTTGTATCTTTGAATCTTATCATTCAAAATAGAAATTCGATATATTAAACAGACAAATATAGGTTACAAATCTAATCAAAACTCAAATGTAATAGAAAGCAAAACTCAAACAATTTTATATCAAAACAAATCTCTTCCACGTTTAAGCAATTCATCAAACACCTTGTATGCAACAAATTTATAGCCACATCAACAACTGAAATTCAAAAACTAAAAAATCAAACGAAATTACAAATCAAAAAGCTAAACAAAATCAAAATTGTAAATCGATTTTCCAATCCTGCCAAAGAACAAAAATCGAACCAAATAATAATAATAATAATAATAATAATAATAATAATAATAATAATAATAATAATAATAATAATAATAATAATAAGAAGAAGAAGAAGAAGAAGAAGAAGAAGAAGAAGAAGAAGAAAAAGAAGAAGAAGAAGAAGAAGAAGAAGAAGAGATAATTACCTAGAGAGGAGGAGGAGGAAGAAGAAGAAGAAGAAGACAGTGCACCAGCGGCATGTCTGGCCGCTGGTGTACTAGAGACAGTGGTTTTATCAACCGCTGCAACCTAGCACCAGAAGACAGTGATGCCGCTGGTGCACTGGCGGCATCGACATTTCCAACCGATGCCTCCAGTGCACTAGCGGCATTCCTAGTCGCTGGTGCCTTTTTTATTTTTTAATTATATATAATCATTTCAAATTTATTTAAATTGACTCGCGAGGCGTGTCTATGTCTACGAGGATTCGATACAATTTAATGCTTTATCTCTTTCCAACCACACACCAGAAACTTTAAAGAGTGTTGTCACATTACTCTGACAAGTTGAAAACTTTTCTGCAAGGTAAAAAATTTAAAATTTTCACCCGCTGCATTAAATTCGATACAATTTAATGCTTTATCTCTTCCCAACCACACACCAGAAACTTTACAGAGTGTTGTCACATCACTCTAACAAGTTGAAAACTTTTCTGCAAGGTAAAAAATTTAAAATTTTTACCCGTTGCATTAAATTCGATACAATTTAATGCTTTATCTCTTCCAAACCACACACCAAAAACTTTACAGAGTGTTGTCAAATCACTCTGACAAGTTGAAAACTTTTCTGCAAGATAAAAAATTTAAAATTTTCACCTGTTGCATTAAATTCGATACAATTTAATGCTTTATCTCTTCCCAACCACACACCAGAAACTTTACAGAGTGTTGTCACATCACTCTGAAAAGTTGAAAACTTTTCTGCACGGTAAAAAATTTAAAATTTCACTCGTTACTCCATACTTTTCCACTATAAATAGCAGTTCACACTTCTCCATCAACTCACACCAACCACAATCTCTCCAGTAATGGATAATTATATTGCTCCTATGGATGCCGGCGATGGAATCGATTATAGCGAGAGGTTCGAAACAAATGAATTGTTCCCCACCAATGAGTGAAGAGGTCCTAGGCCGCAACGAGACTTATGTGTACAACATGGCTCTCATTCTGGATGACGAGCTACACCTTGAATATGCTAACATTGGGGAGCCTGAGACAAATGCAAGGGTGAGGGGACGACCTAGGGGTAGTAGAGGTATAAGCCGTGACAAAAATGCTTGGGAACGGAACCATTCTCGATCAAAGAGTTCAACCGGGCAAAACAGATCGTCCAACAATTCAATGCCTTCAGTGAATAACGGTATGAATCTTAGCTTGCACTTTTATATTTAATTTATTACAATTTTATTTGCCCTGATGACTGATAAGTGGAAAATGTACTTATAAAATATGGCTTATTTATGCATGAAATTTGGCTAAATAAATGTTTCGGGTTCCAATTATTCACTTAATCTATGTTTTATTACAGATTGCCGTAAATAGATGAAGACTGTTGTGTTTTGGCAGAATTGGAGTGGAAATAGGCCTGCAGCAACCTGGATGATGTGGCAGCAACTGATTGTGCCAACGTGGAGGTCCAATGAGAGGGGAAGAGCTGAAGGAGGTAGATGGGAGGCCAAATGAAGAAGGAAAACGTGGAAAACTTGGGTCTGAAGGCTTTACAACTAGCCGCCACTTTCCTAATACTTTTGATTAGTTTATGTTTCGGCCAATGGCCTTTCTTTTGTGAACAATTGGCAGCTCTATATAAAGAGAGCTGCTTTGCCTTGTAAGAGATACTATAGACGTCTTTCTTAGTTTAGCTTGTACTTTGTTTCGTTTTTAATATAAGTATGTATTTTTTTAAGATTGTCGCGTCTGTTTACATTATGCGTAGTGACTAGTCTCCCAGCAAGCTTCACCGGCAATCTGGCAGGGTTTGGCTAGTGGTGTAATGTTTATCTAAGCTAACAAATTCAATGAAGGTAGATTGTTGTATGCTATAACTGCTTTATGGATTCGTCCTAATCCATACTCAATTGGAAACATGAAGGACCTAACGGAGAAGTGCTACCATGGATCTTGCAACAATCTCATATGCATAAGGATGTAAGTGGATAACTCCCATTCTTTGTGTTTTATGTCAAGGGTTTCTTAGGTGAATAGGTGGGGGAAGCAACCTGTCTAGGCATCTTTGAATTCTTACTTATACTTAATGCTTAAGGCCTAATCTGTAAGTGGATAACTCCCAAGGTGAAAGTTTACAGGGCTAGGTGGTTATGGCGACCGAACCACACCTAGCTAATCTCGTCTCAGAAACCTTGAACCTTGATGCTTAATACGTTGGCTTAAATAAACGTAATATCACTAGTTCCCGTTAAGATTGCTAGTCAGGCTTGTGTTTAGTTATTTGTCTTTGTAGTAATCTTATCTGTTTAAGAGTCTATCTAGTCTAGTCTACCGTGATCTTTTGTTTACTGTTTTATTCAACCACCATCTCTCAAATTATATTGAATACACTCTACTAGATTGTCTATAGGATTTACAATTCACAAGGTTGCTCCCTGTGGAATACGACACTTGGTCTCACTGTCTATACTACACAGCGATCTAATGCACTTGCTAGAGAGTCACGTAGGACATCAACAAGTTTTTGGCGCCGTTGCCGGGGAGCAACACGCTGAGTTGTTTATTTTTGTGTGTGATTTGGTAGTTTTAATATGTTTGTTTAAGTGTGTAGATCTTATTAGATTTCTGCAGTCTTTGTTGCATGCGAAGAGCGGGATTGCCGCATATTCCTTTAGATCTAGAGAACTTGCCGCAGACTTAGTGGAGCAGCAAGGAGAAGGAGGAAACAACAAGGGATGGCAGAGCAAGGAGAAGTAGGGGAAGTTCTACCCCCACCTAGGCCTAGACTTAATGAGTATTAAGACCATCAACTTTGGGACACTCTTCTTGCATAGTGATACCAGATGAAGGGACGAATATCTTTGAGATTAAAGCCTTAATAATACAAATGCTACAAGCCACAGTTCAATTCGGCGGATTGCCAGAAGTAGATCCCAATGCCCACATACATGATTTCATAACTATGTGCAATACTTTTAGATCTAACCGTGGTGCATCTGATGAGATTATTAGACCGAAACTTTTTCTTTTTTCCTTGAAGGATAAAGCAAAGAGTTGGCTGAAGAACTTGCAGCCAGGATCTATCACATCTTGGGATGATTTGGCCCATGTTTTATTGACAAAGTACTTTTCATCGATTTTTCTCCTCCACTCTGAAACCACCTTGAGAAGAATGCAGTAACCTGGTGTCGTCAGGGACACCAAATTTTTGGAGCTCCAGAAGCTCAACCTTTGTTTATGTAAGTATAATCTATCTTTATATTACAATTATTACTTAT